>CAUHTR010000848.1:0-101663 GCA_959609185.1 Schmidtea polychroa | reverse complement strand
GGAGGCTTAAATAAGAGTTATGTTTTTCGTATTTTTATTTTGGATTTTTATCTTAAATAAATTTCTATACTATTTACAAAAGTTCAACAAGTTGCAAATGAATTTTAAGTGCAATTTTTTTTATATTTTTTTTCGTTATATATTTTTTTGTTGTTTAATTATATTAATATAAATAAATAATTATTTTTTCTCTTAAAAGCTAGTTATATTTAAAAAAAATCAAGTATTTTTTTAATAGCTGTGAATAATAAAAGTAAATAAATAAATCATGTTATTGTATTAATTAAAACTTATTGTTATTTTATTTTATTAGAAGAATAATTTTTTTTAAATGAATGGAAGAGGGCCCCAAAATCAAAATCGCTTCTTGCACCTGGGCCCCCAAGTGGCTAGATCCGGTGTTACTTATGGTGTGTGCTGTCTTCTTGAAATATTCTAGCATCACCTGTTTGTCTAGATCGGGTACTGAGACATTTCCTGCAGTTATTTTCCTTTAAAGTCGCTGTATCTGATAGGAGCATTTTGTGATTATATGTTTTCCGTTTTTTCTTTATCTTTTTTTTGTATCTGCCATTATATTTTTCCGATAGCCACTCCAGAATACAGTTAATTGATATCTGGTGGAGTCTCAGTGTGCCCTGATCTTTTGTTGAGATCGATACTAATACACAAAACAAAGTAAATCAATATTGATATTGATATATTGGCATTATTTAGTATTTTCAAACTCCATAGCGAGTGGATTGGAGGACAGTTATGAATATTTGATAGGTCGATCAATTGATATTGATCAGGCTGGATTTGTGAGATTTGTTGATTATTGATTAAAATATTATGTGAGATATAGATGGGATTGACTGGTCAGCAGTGTGCAGTGATTCGAGGGATGATAAATGTTTGTGCACAACTGGTGAACCGGGGTGCCGATGTTGTGAGATATGTTGAGGTGAGGATTAGTCACTTTAGGTATACATTATATTGTGAAAGTTAAACTTATCAAGAGTCTTATAATTAAATTCAACAACCTGAATAGGTGGGCATTTGGGTTTTCAAGGTGGTCGTTTAGATGAGTCTACAAACCAGTAAGAGGCTGCGAAGATAAGATAAAACTGGAATGACTTAGTTTCGGCCGCTGGCTGAAGCTCGTCCCGTAAAAAGGACTACCCTGTCTCTTCAGAGCAGGTTTTTATTGAAATAAAATTTATTTAAATCAGATCGTGTCAAAGCCGTTTACCAGCCATCACGATCCTATGTTTTAATTAGACAGTCGGATTCTTCTAGTTCGTGCCAGTTCTAAGTTGACCGTTTAGTGTACAACGACGATTACTAATTCGAAAATCAGCAATCAAAAGCAATATTCGCCTATTATTCAATAAAAAAGTACCATTTCAAATCCATCTCAGGTTACTCCAAAACAAATTCAAAAACAGCTCAATTTTAAATCAAAAAACTTAATAAGGTACGGATCTAATTTGTCGACTTGCCTTACCTAAATTGTTCTAAGACTATAGGCTGCTCACCTAGGGGTAAATCATCGCGTCAGATGAGGATGAAGTTCAAAATCTCGCAGTATATAACCACTCGAATTCTTACGCTTCCCCGACCGTAAAGTAAGTCACCTACAAACGGATTTAATGCCAACACGTAAATCATTAAAAATGATTCAAACATCCAAACTATCTTCATAGAATGGTTAAAGATTAAATATATGGTTAAGCCACATCCACTAACTTTCGTTAATGAATAAAAATATTGCCTTATTACGAGGATGGCACAAAATATCATGATTTTTAGGCGAGATTCAGACTTAGAGGCTTTCAGTCTTAATCTCTCGAATGGTAGCTTCGTGCCACTGACCTTTCGATCAAGCACATTTACCAGTGATCCGAATCTGCGGTTCCTCTCGTACTGTGCAGAATTACTATTATCATGACAAATTATATAGTAGGGTAAAACTAATAATCGATATCTATAGTAAGGCGCTTTTACATAGTTTGAAAATATTTTCAGGCTCTGTAAATCGCGCAGATAAGCCGCACTTGACATTTTTTCTAAAAAACTTTATTTTTCAGATAAATCGCGGCTTATCTGCGCGATTTTAGGGTAATCAATAAATTTAGTCAATGAATGATATCATTTTCAACATTTTTAACTTCGTACATGTAAATTATGATTAAAACAATATTGAAAATGTTAGATATTGTTGAGAATTCGGGGAAGTAAAGTTAAAAAATAGTGTGAAAAATTAAGAACAGATAATTTAAATTAGTACAATTATATTTTACAAAAATTACATAGAGATTTTGAATGAGATAAAAATAAAAGTCACATTCCAAGTTCCTATTTTGCTAATATTGAAGCTTGTAAACTAGTTTGATGAAAAAAATTAGTAAAATATTTTCCATGATATATTATTAAAACATTTTCTTCAAATATCCCATGGGTAAATTTTTTGTCAAAACTCCAGAATTATTAACCGAAAGCTTGTGGCACACTTATTGAAAACCACTAATTGATAAAAAAACAATTTCTTAGTTATCAGTTGTATTTTTTAATTAAATATATTCTACTTTTTAAAGACTTGTAGCGTGTTGTTATTTTTATTTTTATTATTTAGCACGAAATTGCAATTACAATTTGTGGTCTATTATCATTTTTTTCGTGATCTACCTGATAGAAATAACTATTTAATTCTCTAGTAAATTAATACCATAATATAGAGAATTTTAAAAAAATCAATAAAAAAATTTAAAAAGAAACAAAATTGAAAAATTAGGAAAGATTATTAGAAGATATATTTTTGAAGGTACCCCATCAAGAATTTCGGAACACTTTAATCGGATATAAGAGAATATTTTCCTCCGATTTGATTTCAGGGAAACTGCGAAATATAATATAAACTAAAAAAAGTGCTTTTTATCCAAAACAGAATTAAATTGGTCAATCTTCCCAAACTTTAAGATACTTATTACAAATAAAATTTTTTTATTTTGTAATAAACGATCTTGAATATCGCTGTTGGGAGATTGGAGTAATTCGTCAGTGTAATTCTATACATTCCAACTGACCCTAGACAATAGGAAAGGTTCTTCATTAGAATTTGAATTTCCAGATCCAAACTTTAAGGTTTATATTTTTTTCTTTGAATAAATATTGCAAAGTCGAAGTAGTTTTTAGTATTTTTGATATTCATTTTAATTGTAGACCACATATATAAAATCAACACGCAAATACCCCAGCTGTCCCGAGACAATTTTTTTAAAGGAGACTGCTGGGCTCGACAAAAACTCTACAAATCTCACCACTAATATCAAAAATGACAGATTGTTTCAACAACTTTATTCGTAAAAGAAATTTGAATAAAATAATTTACGTGAAAAAAATATCAATTTAATTTGCTTTTCTATTAAAAGTTTCATAAATTTTTTTAATAAAGTTTACATAAAATTTTACAAGTTATTTCAAAGACAGCAACTCTTTTTTGATGTGAAATTATGACATTAGAAATATAAAAAGTTAGATTTAGATATTATAAATCTAATAATGCTGTATTTTTTTTGAAAAAGTCAATTTTGGAGTTAAAGTAATTTGATTAGTATGCAATTCATTTTCCTCAGATGCTTTTAATATAGTTCTTTCGTATTTAAATATCTAATTTTATATCTTAAGAATTACCTTTTCAATATTCTGTACGCAACTGCTTTTCGAATTGACGCTAATGAGAAGTTCTGCTCTAATAAGTTCAGAAGAACACCTATTCTTTCATCAGTACATTTATTATTCATAATTGAAAATACACGTTCAATAAACGACGATGAAGCAGGTATGCTTAAAATATATGATAAGATTTTAAATAGATTTTCATTATCAGATGTTGTATTTTTAAAACTAATGCTCCATTTATCGGTAATAGTACATTCTGTTTGCCAATCAGGCGATTTTGTAATGCATTTCAAATGTTCGTTAATAAACACAACTTCTTCAAAAGGTTTGTCCATGTTTCCGAAAATATTTTAAAATTTGGCGATTTTGTTAATGAATTATCAATTTCTAATTTTGATAACTTAACGATTAAAGAATTTTCATCGAAATCAAATGTTGCTTCTACATAAGGCAAAGCTTTTTCATAAACATTTAAAAATTCGTCTTCAAACTGTTGCTTTTCATATAAAGATAAATCCTTCATTCATAGTTTCATACCCAAAAAATTATTCTCAATTCTAGAAGTGAGTTGTTGCTTAAAATCATTTAGAATCACGTACAAGTCGATAAGTGTGGTGCTATTTTTTCCTAATAATTTAACGACTTTTCAAAAATTAGAAGTCGGTGGTATTTGCCAACAATAAATGTATCTCTATTTTAGCTGATATCTCTTCATTTTATAATGCAAAACCTTTTTTCAAAGCTACAGATAAATCACCAATATTACTATGAAAATATAATATTAATGCCGGCCATTCACGTAATAACCTTTCTACACAAGGTCTTAACGATAACCATCGAGTTCCAACATGACGTGAAAAATCAGTAAACGCAACATTCAAAAATTCACAGAAATCTTGAAACTCATCTCGGTATTTTGCTGACACACTAAAATGAGAGTTGATTTTTAAGACAATATTTTCAATTATCTATGGTTAGTTCTTCTAATGCATGCCTGAGTGAATTGTGCAAAATATGCGCATGGCAATTAGCTTTCATTATAATTTTATTTATATTTTGTAAATTTACGAAAAGCGAATGATGACGACCAAAATTTGCATTAGTATTATCAGCGCTTAAGGCTGTCTTTGACATCTAAATTTAAATTTTTTTATAGATTCATGAATGCAAGCAAACATTCCATCGGCATATTCATTGCAATGTTCATAAAAATCAATTAACTTTTGTTGTAAACCATGAGATTTTGAAAAGTATTGAATGACTAACGGAAAAAATTTCCTATTCTTTCTGTTTGATGTATCTGTCATTATCGAAAAATTTAAATCCTCAATTTCTACTTCATTAATAACATTTTTTAATATTTTTTGGCTCAAAACGTTTTTTTACAATCGCTCGTGCTTTTGTTTTTCCGCAAGAAATTTTACATGAGTTCTTATCATTTGGTAATGTCTTCGGCAAGAATTTGATCAAGCAATCTAAAGAGTTATAAGATAAATTATGTTTCACTGTATGGTATAGATGTGCTAGTTCAATAGCAACAATTTTTTTAGTTCCTTTGGAGTGTTCTTTTTAGTAATAAATTTTTCCATTAATTGAGAACTGGCAGACGCTTTTAATTTTGAGCAATCATTTTCACTCATTTCAAGCTGTTTTACCGCAGTGATACCTTTTGATTCTATTGAAAATGTACTTAGACAGTATTTACATTGTCCTTGAGAATCATTACATTTTTTGAGTCATTTGTACTCCTGTAGCCAGCTATCATTAAAATAACATTTCCTTTTTTGTTGTCATTTTAGCAGTATAGTAGTTGTTAAAAATGTATTAAATTTTTAATGATATTTTAAATAATATTTCAAATAATTTCAATTCTTTATTAAATATATTAATATTAAAAATACTTAATTTTAACAAATCTTTATTAAAACTGATTTTATAAAAATAAATAAAATCAAATACATAGAAACATGTTTAAAAAAGTTTTCAGAATTTTTTAAAATATTTTAATAGATGCCTTTGCTTTGAATTTTAATGTAGGGTATATAGTTCAAAATATGACAATTTCCCTGTCATGTAGTACGTAGGACAAATATCCAAATTGTAGTACTGTCCTACCGAAAGTAAGACGTATGGCAACTCTAAACAGAAATAGCAAACTATATAGTTAATTCTCTATAGTAAACTATTACTATAGAGAATTTAGAAAATTTAAATAAAAAAATCAATATCGCCAAAAAGATAAAAGAAAAATCTTATTAAGCAAAAGAATCTAAATTGAAAAAATTAAATAAAGAATTTACGCATTGCCAAGTGACAGGTAAGAATGCAGGAAAGACTAAAGGAGAATAATAGAAGGGAAAGCAAAATCTATAAAAATCAACAACAATTTACTGTTTCCTGATTAAATAAGAATAACCCATACTCAAGTTAGAAATTGGAAAATTACAGACGAATCGTTCCCCAACTTAAAACTATTGTTTGATTAACAAAGGGAAGAACTTTATAAACTAGAGATATTCAATTAATTGTGTCTAAGGTGAGTATTATTTTCTTTGCTATTTTAATAAAAGTTGTATTAATTATTATTATTCTTGTTATTTGTTATAATACATACATTCACCCAGCTGTTCCGACACAAATGTTTGAATACACTTTTCCAAACACTCTTTTGCTTTCTCAATTCAGTTCAGAATACACCCCAAAATTTAGAAGAGATCTATTCAATATTTCGGGCTTCGTCGTCCACAGTTCGAATAAATGGTCCTCGGTCTGCTGCTCCAACGGATGAAAAGAAATTTTCGTTCGATGGACGCCTCCGAGTGAGTCGATTCTTGCAGATTTTCTGAACCCCTTGATATTTTAGCGAGATTGTCCGGGTTGGCCTAAGTAAGTCATGCGCTAAATAATCGAAAGGCGACTGTTAGGGGAAGTGTCTCACCCAGTTAAGATGATGAAGAGTTAAAGGCACTACAGGCAGTGGTTAAGATGAGCTTACGAAGTCTAATCGGTCCGAAATTGTTTTAAATCTATCAACCATTGAACCAAAACCTCATGAAGTACCATCTAATGACGAAAATGACATCGGACCAACAAAAAAATTAGTTTCTGATGACAATGAATGAGTTTTATTAAGCGTTATTAAAAATATGTAAAATGAATTGATATTTATGTTTGTTAATGTACTTTATGAATTATTTTTTTGTTATTTTTTAAATATAAAAATATTATACGTTGAATTATGAGCATTTTACGCGGTTTTTTCAGGAACGTAAATTCCTCGTAAATCGGGAGTTAGGTGTAGTTCTAAAATGAGATTAATTAGCACTCAAGGAAACCTCAAGTTGCACTTCATGAGTCAATAAATATTTCCACGAAAATCCCCTACAAGTGTTATATTATCTGTGGCAATCATGCCAGCTGTCGACTCAAAATAATGAAAACAAATATTCGCACTCATAAGTAATGCCTTATTTTAAGACCGACAGGTAATGTTTAGGGAAACAGTTCCCTCTAAGATATTCAGCCGATAAAGCCAGATAAAAATTCGGCTGGTGTGATACTATGCCCTAATTTTGCTGAGGCACAGCATACAGTCCGGCTTAAAGTCACCTCTAATCCAGGGACTTATTCAGGGGAGTTCGGGGTTTAAACTCCCACTATTCAAAAATTATCACATTTTAAAACAATTTAACAATTTTTTAAATTTTGAAAAAATTCAAGTCATTAAAATTACCGTATATATTCTCATATAGGCCGATTAATTTTGGATTAAATTTTTTCCCAAATTGATGGGTCGGTTCATACCGAACCTACTTTTAATTAAAATAATATTGGTTCAATAATTAATTTATATTAAATGTTAATTAATATTTTTTAAATTAATATACAGACATTTTAATCAACCAAATTTGGGGTTGGCTTATAGTGTTTTAATAGTTTTAATAAAATTATTTTGATTTGGTCCGATTAAATGTAAGTATATCAATAATATTTTCTAATATTTCACTGGATTTAAAAAGTAAATTTCCTTTTAGTTAATATAATGAAGAGAAATAAGGAAATGCCGATTCTGAAGTATTTCCAAAAAATATCTAAAGTGGATAGTAACGATAATAATGATATAGCAGAACCAAAGCAGCAATTAATACCTTAAGTGGTTTATTTCGTTAAACGAAATGCGCTCTTCAGTGGCGAGTTTTGTTATTCACTAGCGTATGTATAAGTCTTGGGCATAGTGTTACAAAAAATAAAATAATATCTTATTGGATGATAATATGTTAACAAAAGTAATATTTAAGACATATTTTGTCAATTTAGGTCAATTTCTTGATGACGTATATATCCGTCATATTGTCCAGTTTTGATCATCTCTTTGAGGTTCCCATTCTTTGGCCGCAATGATATAGTTTCTGTGAAAACCTCATACCATTGATGCGATTCCCATAGTCTTGAACTATAATATACAACTAGCAGTGAAAATGCTACTGTGTTGTTTAATCTTATTCTCTGAATCAACCTCCTGCTATTCAACCATAGTTCTCCCACTGAAACGAACTCTATTAACAAACTGATTATCCCCTTTTCGTCTCCTATTATCCGTCTTTGAAAAATGACCTCGTCTCCTTGATACGAAATAGATGATTTCTTGGTGAATGGCAGTGTCTGCAATAACCATCGTGATGCGAAATATGTACCCCAACTCTGAAGTACGTATCGATTACCAACTACCCATAACGAGTAATCTTTTTGCGCTCTCAGATCGTCGAAAACCTTTACTCTTTCATCAACGTATTTCTTGAACATTGTATAATCATGCGTTGTGCAAGGAAACGTAGTGTTAATTGAATATGTAGATAATCTAATGAACAATTATTTACAAAATCAACATCTATAAAAATTGATCTTCCTAATTTTAAAAGTACTTCGAACACGTGTGCAATCGTCTGTAAAATCTCTTGAACAAGTTTTATCCAAATATTTTCCTTTGTATATTCAAATATCGGGGCATTAATTTGTTTCATCTTTTCTTGCAATTGGATATTTTCACTAGGAAAATCTAATGAAATCAAATTTAATTGATTGTCTATTTGATAATTTTTGATAATACTTTTCCCATTAACTATTTTAACAGATTTGTAAAATGGCAGAAATTGTCTTTTAGAAATTTGATAGTTTTTGATATTTTGTTAGAATAATAGATAAATTTGATTGAAGATACAATAAGATCAATAAGATCAAGAAAACAAAAAAGAAAAAAAAGGAAGAAAAAATAAATCTCCCAAATCAAAAACCAAAAAGAAGTAAAAAATATCCAACATAAAAATCATAAATAAAAAGAATCGAAAATCTTCAAAATTAAAATCAAAAAGTGACGATGATTGTACCCGTATCGCTAAAATGGTACATTTGCATTTACAATCCCAGATAATAGGAAACCTCTAATGCGATTTCATATTATCTTTTGTGCTGCATATTAATTAGGCACTTGCTCCAAAAATTTCGTCTCGCCCGTAACACTCCTCACACCAGTGGCACCTGCGATCTATGTCCTATTTCTCGGATCCCGTGACACGACTGTGCAATTTTAAGTCTGAAGCAATAGTTCTGACGTAGTTCGTACTAATGGTCTTCATGTGTTTAACCACAGTCAAAACAGGTGGATATTGTCAGAGGGATATTGTCAGGGGGATATTGTCAGGGGGATATTGTCCTAGGGGATATTGTCCTAGACACGGTAAAATGGAGTTTGTCCCATACCTTAGGGCCCGCATTAAGGACCAGCCTTGATTCGTAAAAATACTCTTTATGGCGCCTTGAATAACCTTTATCTATTCTTTAATAGTCAGCCAAAGTTTATTTGTAAATGTGTAAATGTACACAGCAATAATAGTTTAAAATTGAACATAAATTCAAAAGTGAACGTTTCAGCATAAAATATCGGCAAAAATCTAAATTAACGAGTTCCGCTTAATGGGTGAAAGATAACCGAACTAGACCGAGATATTACGACACATCCTGTGACAGGAACAATTATCATTAAATAGATACTTGAATCATCACAATTTGATGATCGCGATGTCCGAACCAACTACGACTAATTTAATTATAATCTAATTGAAAATCTTGTAAGTATACTTTTACTAATTAAATTTTACAGAATAATAAATATTCAATTAATTCAAATATTAGCTAAACGACTTATTTCATAAATTGTAAAAATACATTACTTCAAATTTAAAAATATTAAAGATCATTTTTGATATATATAGAGTCATAATCGAAAAATGTTCTAAGTCTAATATACAAGAACATCATCTCCCCCAAAACAAAGACACGAGTCATCGTCGGAAAATTTTCAAAATCCTTTTAACATATAAATTGGTACAATTCCAAATTAGAACAAAGAACTTATTTTTAAAACAAAGAAAACTTTTTAATATTGACATTTTAAATTTTGTTTAAATAACATCTTATAGAAAATAATTTTCCCTACAATTAGAAAATATGTTCATGGCGAAAACCTCGTTGAAAGGTTTGTCTTGCGTTTTGACGTATGACTAACGCATCAAATTATAAAATGATAAGTTCTATCCGATAAAGAATTATTTTCTTTACAATAATTATATAGATAATATTTTGACCAGAAAAATGTATGAAAAGTATAATGTATAAATTTTGCTGTGTTTTACGTAAGTCATTTACATAAATATAAAAATTTGTTGTAGAAAATAAAATTCTTAACAAAATCGCCCTACTTTGAAATTTATGTGACAATTCTTTCTATGTTAAAGATTTGATTAAAAATATCTTTGTTCCGACGGCCTCACAACTTTATCGAGCGAATTACCTGAAGAATATTTAGAACTATCCAAAAGTATATTGCTGCCATTTCCAACCATCTATTTATGCGAACCAAAATTTTCACAATTTTGGAAACTAAAACAAAGAAAACGTCTTGACGCCGTTCCAGGTAATAAAAAAGGAAATTGTGCATTAGTCACACTAAAATTTTTGTAATTTCTTATTTTATTTAAAGAAATTGTCATAAAAAAATTATTGTTTATTCTGACTAGTTTCATGAGATTTTTTGGCTCACAGAATTTCACTGTTATTAATCTCTACAATAAAAAATATTGGGTTTTGCTTAAAATGAGAACGCAAATCATATACATGTTAATTTTAATTTTATTAGGCAGAATTTATTAAAAATATGAATAATATATTTAAATTTCAATTCCATTCAATCACATCAAATCATTTTTAAATCAAAAAAATTATTAACAAAACAAACAATAAAAAATTTGAATGAATTTAATTCAATTAAATTTTGTTCTAGAAACCAAATTTTTTTTTATTTTCTCGTTTTTGTTTTAATCTCACAAATAACGAGGTAACTGAGATGACCCACATAGCATAGAAAAAGCAAGAAAATTTAATTTATCTTAATATGACAGAAACTAAAACACGAGTAGAAATAAAACAAGATTAAAATAATTAAAACGAAAATAATAAATTATTAACCGGAAACACATTTCGTAAACATAAAAATAATTTGAATCGTCGAAAAGACATAAAATAGCAAAATAAAATATTATCTTTACTCAAGTGGCTGTTCATCCCCAGCACTGCCAGCTAATACTTACCCGTCTTCGGTCATTTCTAACCCACCTGCAGCCGCACCTGTAGTGGACACCTCAGCACATCCACTCCCGTGCCAACAACTTCAAAGCTGAAAAGAAGGAACCTCTCCAAGGCAAAATAGAATGCCAAGAAAAGAGCAAAAAAAGGCGCCGCGTTAGCACAGACTAGTGAGATTCAAGATTCACCAAGACTTACGGTCAAAATGTCAGAGGAGACCCAACCACTAATTCTGGAGAACGAATTCGAACTGGACGCCCTTTTAGTGGACATCGAACGGAATGGTTGGTAGCGTATAGCTCGCCGAATAGTAGCCTCTCAGTCGATTCATGATCAATGTTGCTATTGCGATTTGTCTTCTAATACTGCATCTATTTTAACTCGTGTGTATTTGATTAATATTCTCTGAATAATAATCTGCCTTCATTATGTTTTTTGTTTTGTAATCCAGGGTTGACCGGTTCAATCTTTCCAAAATCTGCCCAGGTAAAGGGAGAACTATCTCCATGGGAGCAAGTTATAATCAGTAAGGTAGAATAATTACCAATTACTGTGACCAGTAATCCTTCTAAAGGCAGTCTGAACCCGTTGAAACTTAAAGGTGACTAGTGATAGGGATAGTCGCTCACTTGCCCTTTATTCTTTCACCGACGGTGAGCAGTACCAACATGACTAGCGTCATGGGAGCATTGATCGGAATTATGTTAATCATGAGCGTATGGACACTGAGTTTACTATCACCTATTAGTCCCAATTTTTAAAATTTCATAGCTCACCTCTGGTTAATCATGAATATAATTTCGCAATTGAACCCTTGACAAATGCATCTCGCGACTTACATTATAAATCTGCAAATTTCTTGTTATCTATTTCTTATTATAACTTAATATATCTGTAATTTGGCATCTTATAACATATTTTCATATAAAAGTGATAGTATTATTTTTCACATAGTAAAATCTCTATTTGATAAAATAGTTTTTTATGTGAGAAATGCAGTATAATATATATATATTTGTATATATATATATATATATATATATATATATATATATATATATATATTTTAAGGAAACATTATTCATTAATTGACTTGTTGGTTGGGGCAAAAATTTAATGAATTAGAAAACACTCGTTCGCTCTCCATAGATGTTGGTTGAATAGAATTAAGAGCATTAAATTGAAATTATATTGAAATTTAGCTACAATCCTACAATATTTAAGCTGGTAAATATTAAATTGAAATTATCAAGAGTAAAATGTCAAATGTTAATTGTCATTTGTCAATAGATAAATATTTTAAAAAATAGAATTGTCAGTGGAATAGATTTTTAAATTGTATCTTATTTTTCATTATTAAGGTTGGTTAAATTTCATTGTTTTTTGTGGCAAAAATTTAATGAATTAGAAAACACTCGTTCGCTCTCCATAGATGTTGGTTGAATAGAATTAAGAGCATTAAATTGAAATTATATTGAAATTTAGCTACAATCCTACAATATTTAAGCTGGTAAATATTAAATTGAAATTATCAAGAGTAAAATGTCAAATGTTAATTGTCATTTGTCAATAGATAAATATTTTAAAAAATTAGAATTGTCAGTGGAATAGATTTTTAAATTGTATCTTATTTTTCATTATTAAGGTGAAATGTACAAGCTAGTCATGGACAAAATGGTTGAGAATTATGATGGCTCAACCGATATTCAACAATGAATCAAGAAGATGGAATTATTGTCTGAAGTTCAGAAATGGGAGAACTTGGCTACAGTTTTACCGTTATTTTTAACAGGTTTATAGTTGGATATCCAGACATTTCATTTTATATACAATTTTTTGTACATAAATATTTTATTACTCTTGTAACGCTGTTATTAAAATTTGTTATCATTGGAGATTGTTTTTGATGTTAGACTCAGTTGACATACGGGTTATAAAGCTTCAGTGTAGAAAAGTTCGTGTATCTCTAACATCTTGTTGATAATGGATTCATCTTAGACAATTATATTTATGTAAAGATAAAAATAGTAAACCGTTTCTTACATACGCGAAAAAACGACTTTATGTGAATAATGTTTTGACAAAAAAAACTTTGTAAAAAGTTAAGCTGTAATTGGTTTTTATATAGTATGGTCATAATTGATGTTTTGATTTAATGCAATAATGTATTTTATCGATAATTTTTAGATCTTTGTTGGGCTAAGCCCTGAAAACAGTTTTTCTTAATTTTATTTTTTTTGTTTTAATCGTTAGTAAATAAATAATTAAAAGTAAATGGTCAGCTGAGACACCCCAATATAACAAAGAAAACGAACTAAGATTATTTAAAATTGATTACAGCATCAATTAAAACAAAAATAAGAAATAAATAAAACAGAAATAATATAATCAATAAAAGCAAGCAGTGCACACGAGACACAGTTTAAAAAGCATGAAAATAAAATAAATCGCAGAAGATACATAAATAGCAAAAAATAGGCTCCAGGAAAACCTACGAACATCATAGGAGCTATTATACATCCTGAGCCCAGATTAGATAACAACGATGTACTATACCAGTGATGGCGAACCTTTTCGAGCTTGCGTGTCATTAATATATTTTTTATAAAATAATAAGACGCGAGCTGAGAAAATAAAATAAAACTAATATATAATATGTTTTGTGTAAATAAATTTCAGAACTATACATAATAAACAAATATTTTTGTGTTATGTTAATATATTAATATCTTTATTAAAAAAGTATAAAATGAAAATATAGTTGAAATGAAATAAAAAAATACATATTTTTATTTATTTAGTTTTATAAATAAATAAGGAATAATTAAAGAATGAAATTATTTTTGCAAAACAAACTTAAATTAATGAGATTTCTGTTGTACGGCGGATGATATCCGGCTTATAGCCCTTAGCTTTTAATAAGATACAAGAAGTACTGCTATCGTCTGTTAGTCGATTTCTCATGTCTGATTTAATAAAATTCATTGAAGAAAACAACGTTTCACAAGAATAAGTAGATGAAAAAATTGTTAAAATAGCCATTGCTATTTTTAAGGCAAGAAAAATTATCGGGAATAGATTTCCAAGTTGTAAGAATTTTCATTTTCGCCATGTCTCTGGACTGCTCCAAATAATCGATCTCGTTCAATTTCTTCCAAAATGATTCTTAACACTAAACCTACCGATATATTATATATACCTATTTCAAATGACCGCTTTTGAAATAAACATTATAGTCTTTTCCAGTTGATTGTAATTAATACAGAATTTAGCATAAACAATAAACACAAAATAAATATCATATAATAATTAAAAAACATTTATTTTTCGGGCTTTAGGAGTACATTTTTAGAAAGAAGGCTCGAAACTGAAAAATTATATGTTACTTCAGTAATTTAATACATATCCTTATTCAAACTAAACTAAAATTTATTTGTTGTCGCACTTTTTACAGATGGAGGGTCTCTCACGTAAAGATTTTCCACAAACATATTTTTTACATGTAGAACAAATGTTTATGGTTTTATTTTTTTTGCAATATCTAATTTGACACGTTTTTCGTCTTTCAGAAATTGTAGTGGAATCTGCTGAAGTTGTCGCCATACTTTCCATTTTTTCTTGTTCATGTGTATCGCGGTATTCGGTGGCAGGTTTCTCTGCCAACTGAAATAAAAATTCTTGTCGCGATATCCTTTCTCCAGTTGTTTGCTTATATAAAATCCAAGCATTTATAGCAGCTAAATCCAGAATGTTGAAAAATACCTGGACAGGCCATCTATTAGATTTAGTGCTGTACTTTCTAGCCATTTGTGCCGTCATATCGACGCCAAATTTGGTGTTATTATAAAAAGCGATGGTTGCAGGTATACATTTACCGTATACATACTAACCGTATTTAATGAAAATAGCAAAAAAATTTTTAATGCACAAATATAAATTTGAAAATTGCACAAAAATAGAAAAACAATATGAACAAATCCGAAAGAAAAGCAATATTGAATTTACATATTTGTAAAAAATTTTTGGTAAAAAAGTAAAGATTTTTTAACAAAAATAATTCAAAATTTTATTTTAAACTCATAAAAATTTCGGGTGTCATCAAAATTCTCTCTCGCGTGCCATAGATTCGCCATCACTGTACTATACAAACATCGATAAACAAGGTATACTTGTGAACCAACTGTATCTAGTTTATATGTTTGCCTATTAACTGCTATCCAACACTGTGTTGATTTTGCTATTTTATTAATAAATATTTGCCTTTTGGGGTTATTTCGATTT
Source organism: Schmidtea polychroa (assembly GCA_959609185.1). Taxonomy (NCBI): domain Eukaryota; kingdom Metazoa; phylum Platyhelminthes; order Tricladida; family Dugesiidae; genus Schmidtea; species Schmidtea polychroa. The sequence goes on along the minus strand of CAUHTR010000848.1, from coordinate 86,081 downwards.
TTGAGTAGATTTCAAATTGACAATGACGAACAAAATTTTGTTTTAATTTTAAAATTTAATTATATTGTTTATGGATTTTTTTATTATGGTTGAGAAAATTTAGAGAAATAAATATCTGTCAAGAAAATTATAAATCGTTAGTCTTTCCCATATATCAATTTTGTTATATTCTGTTATTTCTATTTTTTATATTATATTAATTTTGAATGCCAGTAATAAACGACTTAATTTATGTCTATGAATTTTTATGTCTGTTTTTTATTTAACCGTTGTAAATTTTGTATTAGAAGAATTAGAAAGTGAAATTTAACTGATAGAAGCAATGTACTTAATTCAGTTATCAAAAGTCAAATCTAATAGGACTCGCTTTCTAAAGCAGCGTCGTATTTTTGCACAATCCACACATGTGTACTAATTATCGTTTGCAATAAAGTCACTATGGTTGCAAGGATTAAAGTTGTCTTTGAGATAAGTCATTTCATTCATCTACTGTTGGAACAGGGAGCTAATTAGCACTAAGTTCTGTGGATACAACTATCGTTTACCCAAGCATTTCAAAGTCTACAGTGATCGATTAGCGCAAGGTGACTGCAGTCGATCTTCTACGTAACCATGTAGTTTTTGAAGGACATAACACGATCATTCAAAATTAAGGAAGCCTCTTGACAGGACGTAAAAATCACTACGGGCAGACAGTTGCCACAGCAATGGATTTTCGACAGTATTAGTCTTGGAACCGGAAAAAGCTTCATGTTCGCTGTTACCCATAAAAGTCCTGGCGTGAAGATGCCAGTAATTAGGCAATTCATTTTTGTGGATACAACTATCGTTTAATCAATGACGAGCTTACAACGAATAATAGTGTTGGGGTTGGATCTGATAAAACGACAGCCATAAGGGCTAATTAGGGTAGAAGAGTAATTAATATAAATAAAGAATAGTGTTAAAATAAAAATAGTGTTATATAATTACCTTAAATAGATTATAGATATAAATAGTATAATTAAAATAAAATAAATATAAATAGTAATAATAAATTAATTTTAAATATTATAATTTGGTATAAATTAGAAGTCCATTAGGTACTCAAAACAACAAAATTTGGACAAGCTTAAAATCATTAACGATTAAAAGCAATTCTCCAGCGTTGAAATAAGACCAGCTGTGATACAAGAGATTTCCTGAACAGAAAAAAAGAAAAATTAGCTAAGTTGCCACTAGTTGTGAAAGAAAATTCAGCAGATTCTAACCTTTAAGGTTAATTAATATATTTGATAAATAAAAGGTTAAAAAATCAAAGCACACCCGACTACAAACATCAGCATTTCTCTCTGAATTGTTTGTGGGAAATAAACTTTGAGAGAGGAGCAATTGAGGAACAACAGAACAATACTGGTTCTATTCGATAGCGTAAATTTCGGACTTACCCTCCTAATTTTGGCCCATTCTTATTATACTGCGCTGAGAAGCAATTAGATACAGTGTGTGTTCTTTCCTGAGGACTAGGGTTTCTCTCTCGGGATTTCTCGTTCCCGATTTCCCGGGAAGTCCACCAAAATATCATCATTTTTTAGAAAATCGCCAGTGCGCAACACAATTCTTCAGCAAAATGTTAAATTAGAATGTGGTAAAGAATTAAACTTATTATTAGACTGCACGACAAGGTGGAACAGCTTGTTAGATATGTTGGAAAGATTTGAGCAAATTAGAATTCCGATTAAAAAAAGTCTATGTGAAATTAATGCTACACATCTACTTGATAACGAAGATCAGCTGTTCCATACAGTAAAATCATTAATTGCTTGTTTACGTCCAGTAAAATTAGCGTCTGAAGCATTATGTCGACGTGATATGGATTTAATAAAAAGTGAAGGGATTCTGTCGTTTGTAATAGAGACGTTAAATGCGTTAGATAATTAAATATCTCGAGAATTACTACAAAATTTTAAATTGCGGATGATAACTCGAAGACCAAAAATTTTAATTTCATTGGTAAAATACCTAAATAATCCAGATTTATTGTATTCTAAACAAGATGATAATATTTTTGAAATGTCGTCGAAATCTGAAATGATTAAATTATATAAAGAATTGTTACACTGCTTATTTCCACTTGCCTATCCTTATAAAGTTTACATTTGATCATATTTTGTGGTGATATAAAACCATGTACCTATTTTTCTATTTTAATGCTGTTACATTGTATTTCTAATTTATTTTTCTCACCAAATTTTTTTTTCAAATCTTCTCTATAATAATCGTTGCAAATTTTTCCCATAATTGATAAGCAACTAGAATAGTATTATTTTCATAATTACTATCATAAAACATTTTCATAATCAATGATAATTTTTTTCTCAAATTTTATGAATTATTTATGAATAAATTATTATTAATTTTCAAATAAATTTCAATTCAATTTGTTAGATATTTAAATTTTAATTTTTAGTAATCATGATTTACCTGGGTTCTATAATTGCTAGCCTGAATCAAAAAGAATTGGCTCGTAAATATAAAGCATCACCTAATTTTGTGTTTTGAGAAACGTAACAGGAAATTCTGGTCTAGGAGCCGGTGAAATTAACTATTGCACATTCGACCAGCTTTGATCATATGCTTAATACAAATATTACTTGTAACTATTAATCTAATTAGTGTCCTTAATAAATTGGTATTATTTAACATAAAACAAAATCCTCAATGATTAGGAATGTAACTACATCATAAAAATAATTTCAATGAGATTAAATAAACATTACAAATTTAAAATTATTAATGCGTGACTACCTTAAAAAATGCCAACCTTTCAAAACTTCAAAATTCACCAAATTCACCAAGTATCATTGTCCATCAATTAAATTATTTTCTTCCAAACGAATGAATACATAACTATCATTGTTATTTATTAGTTCACATTTTGATCATCTGCAATAACTAATTGTGACCCATCAACAGTAATAAATTAGTTTAAATGGTGTAATAAATAAATTGTATCATAATAAAGGAATTCCAAAATTTGAATTGAATTTTGAATTACATAAACAAATATAAATAATTATTCAAACAGTTATTTTGTAAATTATCAGAATTATTATCATTTTTATGTTTTATTCATTTCTATTAATGCTTTTTCATTGTCTTCATTTTGACAAAATATTATTTGTATTATTTTTGAATATGAAATACTTAAAATATTTAGGTATCTCTAAATTACACAATCATTGCAGTTTATATCCAAATGAATAATTTATCAGTGATGGGATAAATGAAACAACGGTAGATATTCGAAAGTTTTATAAAATTAATAAATTCATAGCTAATAAAAAGTTTACATAATTTCTAATAATTTCGACAGATTGTCTTTGTAAACTACAAATATTGCAAAAAAACAGATTATACTCACATAGTAGAAAATATTCCAATAGTTATAAAACAAAATGCAGAATTTAAAATTGACAGTAAACTAAATGTGTTAAAAAGTAGTTCTATTAGAGTCAAAGTAGCAACAAAGCGACAACGGAATATAGAGAAAAATGGAAACAATGGAAGAAAATTGGTATTGATGAAGAAGAATGGCAACTCTCAAAAATTGTGACAGAATACAAAAGAGAAAATAGAAAGTTGCAATAACGATAATGCTATATTAATTTCTAAAGTATTTTTAACTCTGTTGATTTTTGCTTTTGGTATCGTTGTAGTTGCCACAGCAATTTGTGCCAATAAATGATTTCCTGGAATTTAATTGTTGTTACTATATATAATACCTTTGGAATCAGATCAATAATTGGTAATATTTAATTTCTTTTCTTCCTTGGTTGACATTGTTGGAGATGTCTGTTTATCGAGGGTTTTCCACCAGGATCTTGATGTTCTTTGACTTTTTGGCGCAAGTTTCTGAGCTACGCAACCGATGTATTTGCACGTTTTTTAGGTGATAGCAATAAGCAACGTTTTTTCTGAAGGATATTTTCTTCAGTGTCTGGTAGTTTCCTCTTTTTGTGTTGTTTGCCTAGAGCTTCCCTCAATGTCCAATACTTTCTATACGAAATGGAAGACCAATGAATTTAAGTTCTTTCAGGATTTGAAGTCAAGTATGTTGCTGATGAATGGAATATTCAGATAAAAATATTTCTTTTTTTTGTGTTGTATCCCAATATTTTTTGGGGGTTGAATTCATTCTTTGTAATGTTTTTATTGTAATATCCGTTTCTGTGTAGAACTTCATTGAAGTTTAATTGCTGTTTATAGTTCTCATTTTCTTAAGTTCATCGATTAGCTATCCTTTCTTTCTCGTTTTTTATGACATATACTTTCTGTAAGTATGGAAATGTTGACCTTTAGTGCATAAATATTTCTTCTTGAGCTAATATTTTGTAGAATACGTAAGTTATAGTATCTAATTCTATTTTCACTTATTTTAACCTTGAAATACAAGAGTGCATTATAAATATCTAAAGGATTTGATGATTGATTAATATTAGAAAATACTTTACCAATATTATTTAATACTTCAGTACTTACTGTTGTGGGAAATACTTCCATAAAATCTTTTTTTTCGAACATCATGATTAAAACGAAAGGTTTTATAAAAATTAAAGCTTGTCACCATTTGTATACTTAAAATATTATTGAAAATACTTTACTTGTAGTATCTCTCAATGATTTTTATATATTTCAAAACTGTTATTAATTTTAATTCCATCAATCTGGAAAGAATAGTATTAACTGGATTATATATATTTGAATGTCCCACTTTTGTTGCAACTAATAATTTTCTTTAATAGTTCGATTAGTGATAATTGGATTATCTGGGAAATAAAATACATCTAGTCCTAAATGGCGGGCAGAATCCAGATCTTTACCCTTTGATTTCCTTGTTGATCCTATTGTAGAAATTCCAGAATCTCCAGCTATTGATGGTTCGATTGTGAAGGGGTCTTTTCGTGTCTGCCATTCAAAGTGTGTTTCACTCACTTAATTTTTATAATATGTCAATTTTGAAAAACTTATCAAGTCCCTCATATAAAAATTTGAGTTTCCACAAAGATCTTCTTGGTAAATCAAAATAATATTGTGAAAGGTAAATACAACAACAATTTGTATGTCTTGGAAAACATGATTTAAAAACAATTAAAAATAAAGAATATGTGGGTGTTTGGTGTTACAGGTTCACATCATACTCTGGCAGCACTTATACTTTAATGTATTTTACTCAGACACACATCATCAGAGACGACTGGGTGTAATATTGAAGCATCTGAGGACTAACCAGTGGAATTTACTTGTTCTCAGTCATGACCAAGTTAACAGGCAAAACTAAGGATATTTGTGGATGGATGACCAATGAAAACTGAAACTAGTCCTGTACTGTTCAGATAATTTTTGCGTTATTTCGAATTTTGCAGTTAAACAAAAGATAATTCAAAATTCTAGAGAAATCCGTGTTTTACTGAAAATGTATATTATTTAAATTACAGTCGAATTTATACACTTACCTTATATTATTTTAAAAATAATTTTTATAATTAAAAGATTGTTTAAATAATGTTGAATATTGAAATGTAAATATGTTGGGTTATTGAGTTGGTGATAATTTTAAATGTTACTCTGACTCCAAGCGTGTCTTTATACGATTCACAAACAACACTTGACAACAGAAATCTTTATTGATAATCACAAATAAACTTTCACTCGACACTGACAATAAATTCAACATTCTTCTTGGTGACTATACAATACTTATTACAACACTCGGTGAGGAATAGCACTTGTGTATAACACCGGATTAAAAGATCACAAATTACTGATTGGTTTCTAAACTGGAATTTTGGGCTGGTTGTTTTCCTTGACTTTCTTCACAACTTTATTCAAATAATCAAATAACTTCTTTTCGTTTTATTTTTCAACTAATTCTTTTCTTCAAATCTTCTCCACAATTATTTCCTTTACAATTATTTTTGGCAATCGTTTGTCCAACAACGTTTCGTCCAACGTCTTATTTTCTCCAATAATTTTATCTCTCAAATCGTCTCTCAAATTGTCTATCAAATCGTCTTCCAAATCGTTTTCAATTTCGCGTCACTTTGTCTCTAATTTTCTTCTCTCTTTTGTTGTCCACCAGTTTTCCCTTATATAGTTCGCTTCTCTTGTGGCACTCCAGATAATCAAGTGTTTTTCCATTTTCCTTCTTCTGCTTTTCCCGACTGTCCCATTTTTATCTCTGACAGCTGTCAAGTTGTTTTTCCCTTTTCCCCTTTTTGTTTGACCGCCTTCTCCCATTAATTCTGTTATCACTGGCTAGCTGTCGAGATAAGGATATTGTTGTTTTCCTTTTTCCCCGATTTCAAAATTCCTTTTCCTTTTTGTACTAATTAATTAGTACTGACCTTGGTTTTCATTTTCCTGTTTGATTCCTTTTATTTTTTTTATCTTTCTCATTTTTAATTTCTTTTTACTTCCGTTTTCTTTTCTGCGTTCCAATAGATCGTCCCGTTTGTCATGGCGATCTTCACCCAGGTAATTTTATTAATTTCTTTATAAATTGTTATTTAGGTATCCTCAACAAATAGAATGATTTAAACAATTAGGAATTCTGTAAATTTACTCAATTCGACAAAACCTTTAAAGATTTTTTGTCCAAATAATTGTTACAGAAATTATAAGATTGAAATTCTTAAAATTAGTAAAAATCTGTAAAAATTTATTCTTAAAATACATTTTGTTATTGTTGATTTACAAATACAAGTCAAGGAAATTTCCATTATGTAGACACCGACCCTAACTGATCTATCACTGATTTTCCATTAAGGTCTGTTTTAAAGTTTTCGATAAAATTCAAAATTAGTTTTTCCTTTTCTCGCCGTTCTTCAAAAACGAGGATCAAATAAACGCGAATATCGATACGAGCCAGGAAATATGTCCTAGTGCCGTCCGGTTCGGCTAAATATTCAATTTCTTCACAATTAATGCTGTTCATCTTATGCCCAATCAGCATGACAATTGCACAGTGCCATTTGTGAGGCAATTCTGACTCCATTGGGCAACTAAAAATTACGGGATATGATTGCAAACCCGATAAGCGATCGCCATTGTTTGAGGGCAATACATATCCGTGACCAAGAAATGGATGGTTTTGTTTGGTTGCATCGAATACCAACAGAAATGATGAAACTGAAGCTTTTTTAACGAAAGTAGTTATTCGCTGGACCATCTCCATTGCTCGACTTTCATAAGTTGCGAAATTGTTCGCTGGTAGATGAGTCATTTTCTGCATGATGATAGGGTGGAAGTAAAGTGTATATTTAGCCAAAGAAACGTTATATAACTCCATAAACCAAGACAGTAATAGCAGATTCGTAGAATTGCGGGAGAATAATCGGCTACTCGTCTAAATTGTTAAATATATGGAAATGAAATTATATTCTCCAATTTGTGTTTATTTTTAATAATTTTTATCTTTACGGATGTAATTTGTGAATTTATGGACAGTTATGATAACAAAATAAATCAAATTAAAATATTTTCAGATGGAAGAATATAGGAAATACTTTAAGTTTGCAATCATAAGTTTTTTATATGGATATTTTTAATAAGATTTTTGACAATTAAAAGTTTTTTATAATCTTAATTTAGGAAAATTACAAGTATTCCTTGACTTATATCGGGGGATACGTTCTTAAACCTCAGTCTTAGTGGCGAATCCATGTGGGGGGACTTTAATAAAAAGAAATAATATTACAGATGGATATACTTATAGATGTCCAAGAAAATGCTCTTCCTGCAGTATAAGGAAAGATTCTTTTTTGAGAAATTAAAGCTGCCACTTCCTACATTGCTTCTTTTGACTTATTTTTGGGTATTGGGGGTGCCTAGCAATAAAATTTTAACAATGTTAAAGTTATCAAAAAAACTTAGGCAGATTGGAATAATTTCTTTTCAGAAATTTGTTCGACCTCTTTGCTAAATTTAAATAACGATGATCTCATGATTGGGGGAGAAGGAGTAATCGTTGAAATCGACGAAATCTCCAAAAAAACCAAATATAACAAAAGTCGGAGATACAGGGAAGTTTGGATGATGGGCGGTATTGACAGAGTTTCAAAAAAATGGTTTGCGAGAGTTGTCGAAAGAAGAGATCATGAAACTCGTGTTTCTTTAATCACTAGATTTATAAGGCCAGGCTCTATTATTCACTCTGATATGTGGCGTGGATATTATACTGAAACCTTCAATCTCGGAAATTTATCTGGATTAAATTACACACACTGCTGTTAATCACAAATTGAAAAATGTTAACTAAGAAACTGGTTAATACCAATACTATTGAAGGATTATGGGGTAATTTAAAGACTGATTTAAGAAGTAGAAGAGGAATGTCATTTACCGAAAAAATGGCTTTTATTGATTTTAAAATGTGGTTATCAAGGCAAAATACAACAGAAAATCATTTATTAGATATGTTTTGTACGCAAATTCTGCAATAATATAAATGATTATTTAATTGATTTATTTATTATTTAATTATTTTTTTGGGATGCGTATAGTAAACCGTCGTCTTATTTTCCATTTTTGTCATTCGTATTTTTCTGACATTTTTTGTTTTTGATTTTTTTTGAACCGGTTCAGTAATTTCATAGTAATTGGAACATGTGACCAAATCACATCACCGACTGCACTAATAAAATTAACCCTATTATCATAAAATCACAACTTTCATTCATTTTATTTATCCTAATCCCCTCCCCCTAAATTATTTACTCTGATAAAATTTTAACAGAAAAATCACGCCCCGGCTAAAGTGCAGTCCCATTACCATGTTTCAACAATTATATGAAATAATAGTTATCTAAATTCATCAATATAGGCCATGAAATAGCGCTTCTGGTAAAAGTGCAGTGATCCAGTGCAACTGTTCAGGAATTTGACGAGATTCCTCTTTTCAATGCAAATAATTTCTAACATACACACAAGTGATAACAATTTCAAGCATACTGATAATTTGATACAAAATGTTCAGAAGCCGTGGGCCGTTCAATAACAAAATGGTAGCGTACAAACAATTGTCAAAAGCAAACAAAATGTATTTTTGAAAATCAGTTCTTGAACTATATAATGACACAACTATGATTATGTTCATGTCCCGCCTCCCCCCTCAATCCAAGTGGGAAAGTTATGATCCCAGCGGCCAAATGATTTAATAATCGCTCATTTGGAACACAAACCGTTAATAATTGTACTGACAGTCAGACAAACACTTACAAATTCATGCCGATACATGACCACTCTTGTCTTTATACAATTATGTTTTTTGTGCACTTCAATTTTGACTTTTGACTTGCATATGAATGATTATAATCTAGGGTCCTCGATATTGCTTCATTGGAATGGAATATCGATTTATTTGTGCATTAATTTGATAATTTCACTTTGCACCCGGTTTGATATTTTCAATCCAGGCACTCCCCTATCATTGGGCAAATCCCAGTATAATTCTACGCAGATCAAACTTATATTTATTTCGGTGCTTTCGACAGATAGACAACTTTTTGATAAAATTATCAGGCGTTTGTGAACATGAAAGAACGTTTTCAATAAATGTAATAAGACAACGTAACAAGTTGTTACAAAGGTATTCTATTTATATTCAAAATGCAATTGAAGACCAAACAATAAAGATACAATTAGATAACAATGACAAATGATCTCAAAATCGAAAGAATGGAAACAATGATAATTTAGAGAAAAGCAACAATGAATAAAAAAAATAAAAACTGGAATTATAAAATGGCTTTAGAATTTAAGAAAACTAATGAAATCCTAAAAACGAGAGATTTGTTCATAAGAATTTGAATGTTTGCGGTAATTTGAAATTGAATGATGACATTTCTCAATATTATTTGGATTTAATTACAATTCTCATTGAAAGTAGAAATTAAATGGTTTCTTAGTAGCAGCATAAATTAAATGTTACATAAGTATAAATGAAATGATAAGCTTTTAGATTAATAATAAAATAATTTGTTTTAATAATCTAGAAAAAAAAATTTTAAAGCTTTCATTAAATTATCAATCATAATATCAATAAAATAATTAATTTTTTGTTTACTTTTGATTTGCAATTTGGAATATCATTATCTTCATTTCGAAAATTAATTAATGTTTATTTCAAGTAACACTCGAATAAATCATTGTCGAAATTTTGTGTTAAATAAGAAAAGTATTGACTTGTCGTTGTAATATGAAATAAAGAAACGGAAATATGTTTCTTAAAAATATTTGGAAATGAACATAGAAAATCTTTTTATTTTAGATTTTTAAAATAATAACGTCACCACCTTAAAAATACAACCATATATCTTTAAACCTCCACCAAATGGTTGGCTATACCTTCCAACGCTGTATTGCAACATGAATGAATTATTTTCATTTAAAGGAAATCAACATTTGTCACTGACCATAAGCCGAAATAAATATTGGGATAAAGAATAATAAAGTTATCCAAAAGATTATCAAAGTGACAGAAAAAAAGAAAGCGAACTTTTTGACGTTATCCAATATTTAAAAAGTTCCGATACCTTTCCCACGTATTACTATTACAAAGACGTTATTTCTTTATCAATTCTTCAAGGTGGAAGATTTAATAAATTACTAGTATTAGCATTAAATAAAAAAAATACCGTTAATGGTGAGCAGATCTGAATGAGTTGTTGGCACTTCTCATTGGCCGAGTGTAACAAATTGATGGGCACTAAGAAATATAGATTGCTCATGAGTTCTTGGGCCTCAGCTAAACACATGAGAGTGTCCACTTCTAACCTAGTAATATCTAATGCTTACCAAGGTGGAATGATCCGACAAAACTAACTCTATAACATCAAGCAAAGGACTCGTCATTGACAAAGTTGTTTTGCGATTCAAATCAACTATCTGCTTCAAATACTCCTTAATTGGTCGAACGATATCCACAATGTTCACAATAGACCTCGAGTTGTTTCTTCCGATTTGTGAGATTTCCAAATACCTGAAAAAATATTCAAAGAAACATTTTAATAATTCTGTCTTTGTATGCATCACTGATTTTGAAAAGCCTACAATATATACATAGAACATATATATGAACCCTTTTTGGGGCAAAAATTTAATGAATTAGAAAACACTCGTTCGCTCTCCATAGATGTTGGTTGAATAGAATTAAGAGCATTAAACTTATTTTATTAAAACGAAAAATTATTTACTCATTTTATTGTATTGTAATTTTAACCAATATTCATCAACTGTCTAAGAAATAGCTAAATGATAGCTAAAATGATACCCCCAAATACCCATGTATTTCTCACGAAGTTTAATAAATTCCTTACGGATTTTTTAAATGTTACCTTAAATAACGAAATACTTTTAATATATACATAAATAACCTGTTTTGCTATATTTTACCCCAAATCAACATGTATTTTTTACAAATATGACCATATAAATGTTACCCTAAATAACCATGTATTTCTAACACATATACCTATGAATTTGTCAAATATTTCCTGAAATAGCAGTGTATTTCTCAAAAATATTCATAAATTACTTATGAATTTTTTAGAAATGTACTTAAAATAACCATTCTAACAAATATATCGATGCTCACATACACTATCCAAAATTTTTCTGAATGTTGCCCCTAAATAGTAATGTATTTCTAACAAAGATGTATAAATTATCCAATGATTTGAGATATGATATCCAGACGATCATGTTTTACTTATATTGCATATATGTAACAAGGATATGTGCAATACATGCGCATGATTAACAAAGACATGATCAATATAAAATGTATCTTTTAATTAATCGATTTTCGTCAAAATAGTCGCCTTATCAACATATGAAAATTTAGTTTTCATGAAAAATATTATAATAACCTATCTCTTTTCAATGCTATATAACAGGGGTGGGCACGCATGAGGTCCTAGAGAGCCACATGGCTCATCAAAGATCCGCACTTGCCCACCCCTGGTATATAGTGTAGTGAGACATGTATTATTTAAATATTGCTTATAAAAAGAATCAGACAAGGTAGAATGTAATAAGGAAATATTAAATTTTGATTCTAAATACCGCCATCGAATGACACTATAAATTTTAATTCTGTTTACACCTATTTTGTGACACAGGTAAAAATGAACTAACCATGAAAATACAATTGCAACAAAAAATTTTTTTTTAAAAATTCAGTTATATATTATATATTATATATAGTATATAACTTCAAATCATGGGACATGTGTGAAACATTTGACATTTTTTAAATAAAAAATATTTTTAATATTTTTAAATTTTAATTTTGAATAGAATTTAGAACTCTGTATAAACTAATCATGACCATAAAATACATTGAAACTTTTAATTAGAAAAAATTATAAAAGTTCTGTGTTAAATGGAAATATCCGAATGTTTCACAAATTCAAAATGACGCGGGGATTGTGGTTAAATCTGGATTGGACAGCTCACTTTGTTCTACTTAATTTAAAAACTGCAACGCCAATGGACATTTTACAGGGTCTGCATGACTTTGGATTGATAGAGTCTTATCCTAATATTAATATTGCTCTACGAATATTTCTTACTCATCGAATTTCAACTGCTTCATATGAGAGAAGTTTTAGCAAGTTCAAAATTAATTCTAAACTATTTAATATCAACTATTGGAAAAGATATGTTATCAATATAATATAATATCCGTTAAAGATTATTAATTATGATGACGTAATTCATGACTTTGCTAAAATGAAAGCCAGACAGGTGCAACTAAATAAATAATATGAAATTATTTCTTTTTTTGTTTAAAATGAAACATTAATGCACAATTTTTGTATCATATTTGTACTATTATTATTTTTTCCTTAAATAATTTAGGGGCCCTAAAAAGATATGTGTATGAGAAATAATGCAAAGACAAACCGCATGCCAAACATATAACCGGTCTAATGCGATGAAATTTGGTATATTAAAGAGTAAGGATCACATAATTAGGGATTCCAAAAATACCGACTTGCAATATCGGTAGTAACGAAAAAAAATATTCTATAGACGGTATTACCGGTTTTTACCGGTAATACCGTCTTCTTTTATTCAACTTCTATTATTAATTCTCACAATTGTTTCATTTATCATTAATTTGTTAACTATTGGTTATTAATAATTAATTAATTTGATAATTTACGTTTATACACTTCTTCAGGATTTTCATCATCTTCATTTTCATTTTCCTCTTCATATAAATTTAATTTCTCTATCAATTCTATTATTAATTTGGTTATCGTTGTTTTCGAAGGTAATTTAAATATGCTGTGATTATTGTGATTTTGTTGTTCTAGGTTGTGTAGAAATTGTAAAACTTTCGAATAAATTGTTCTTCTTTCTTGTATTCTGTAAACAATTTCACTTTTTAATTTGATGCTTAATGCGCTGTTCAATGCAGTTAATTCATCTAACATCATCTAACAACATCTGCATAAAGTAAATTAATATCTGATCCGCAAAGAGCTTCCACAGCAACTTTTACTGGCAGCAAAGCGGATATAATATCGTGCAATAATTTTAATTCAGCCTGATTAAATGCAAAATCTAGGTTCAAATCGATAATGCTTTTACGAATACAATCTTTGAGCTCATAAAATCTTTCCAGTGTTGTTAACATGCTATTCCATCTTGTTTTTGAGTCATATAATAATGATTTTTCCTTTCCAAACTGTTCGATCACATGTTTTTGCAAAACTTCATCGTTTTTTGTAGGTGATTTTTTAAATATTTTTATAATCGTTCTAATTTTATTAATTAGACAATTGACGCTAGGATCTTTAATATCATTAATTAGAGAATCGTCCAACATGATTTTAATACCCGAGTCATCTTCAATATCTTCCTCGTCTTCAAATTCAATAGTTTCCTGGTCTTGATTTTCAATGTCGTCGATTTCTGTTGGTTTATCTTTTTTATATAAAATTTGCTACAACTGCTAATTGTATACCGTGAGCCATACATAATTGGTGAATAATATTTAAATTAGATCCAAATTTGAGCTTCATTAAAATTAAATGTATATTCGCAGCTAAAATGTATGCCATTTTTTATGGTTTTATCGTATCTTTAAAATCCCAGAATATTAACATAATCGCAGTGTAAACACTTAAAAAATTTCCTAGTATCATAAATTTTTATATTTAATAAAATCCCAAAAATATTTTCCGGTGAATGATCTTTCTCTTTGGTGTTTTATTATTTTAAGTATTGAGAAAATGCAATAAAGATTAATGTTATTATCTGACATTTATCACAAATGCAAATTATTAAATTATTTTTTTGTCACCTTTGTTTTCTTTTATTATGGTATTCCATTTATTTTCATTGTGACAAAAGATGAAAAAAATTTAACTTCACGCAAAAGATTTTTATTATATTTGTATAAATTTGGCGACTCTTTTGAGAAACAGACTGAAAAAGATTCTGCCTTTTTTACCTGCTATTCAAAAGAGCCGTCAAATGTATCGGAATTACTTCCTACGGCCATTCGCTGACTCCAATACGTCCAGATAAATTAGATAAATCATTTTTAACGAAATTAATAAATTTCGGTAATTATTGGTTTTTTATTTTGTAATACCGGTAATACCGAAGATGTAGTTTTCATCAAAAACCGGTAATACCGGTTTCGGTATTACCGGTAATGGAATCCTTACACATAATGTTTGAGACCCAAAACGACTAAAGGGATATATAATGAAATATGATAATATTTAATAAACCAAATTCTCTGCGCAATTTGACCGCCAGATATTGAATCTTCCATTAGTTAATCGCTCACTGTGTAAATGCTCAGTTTAGTTCTTCAACTGGAAAAGCGCCTTCAAATTCCTTATCTAACCAATTAAAAGTAGTTGACGATGAGATCAAAGTTCAAACGAATGTGAAAATCATTTGATCCGACATTGTCAATATAATCGATTGTGTTGACTTAAGACCACTCAAAACCGCAGATAAACAAATTGATCAATAAACATGCACTATAAACAAATTATTTATTGTCAACAACTGTCCAATGATCGAATCACAATCGGCAGTGTAGGAATAATTTTATTGTAGCTTTAATGGATCAGTTGCATATTAACAACTCTTGACCCATTGGTTTCTTCCTCTCGTCACACGTAAATCCTATATAAAATCGTAGAGTGAAATTAAAACAACATTCACAATTATTATTGATTGATCTGAATTTGGCAATATTTTTTTATTATGCACAAATACTAATCAATAAATGAAATGTGCCTTTTCTAGGCACGAACCCCTTCAATACAACCATGTGATATACAAATAAAAATTTCCTATATTGGTTGGTCAAAGGCAACTTATAACTCCTTCATTCTCCTAACAATATCTATACACCAAGGTCTTCTTTTACACGAACCTTTTTTTTGAAATAACACAAATTAAAGAAAATCATTATCTTTTAACACGAAGTGTTTCAATTTTACACGATGCCGAAATTCTAAGGAAATATTTTGTCATAAGTTTTTTCTTGTTGCATCCGCTATTATTATTTATGGGAAATTCTCTGAGTTCTATAACCTCAATTAAGTTTTTTTGTTTATATACGATTATATACATTTATATATATATTTTTTATATACATTGTTTTACACGAATTCATTGGGAACATATATTTTGTGTAAAGACATAATTAGATGTGTTCTCTATCAAACGGTCACTCCTATTTTCATCTACTAGGATAGATAGGCCTACCTAAATCCTTAGCCCATGCCAACTGGTTACCCATCAAGTTTAGATAAAATGAAAAAAATGAAAAATATTATTTTGTCATTATTTGTTATTTGCTTAAGAGATCTCCATTTAGATGACACCAATTGAGATTTATTATGTCAAAAGTATGTCTCTTCTTCGGTTTGTCGTTCGACACAAAATAAGCATTAGAGCTCGATTCCAATTATTGTCCAATCGCCAGCTATATAACACAATTGTCTGACAATAACCGAATAAATAATGTGTGACGGGGAACGGGCAGATTTCAAATCAAGTCACAAGATCTTTATTTTCCAACGAAATATTCGGTAACCTTGAAACTTCCGTGGTCTAGAACTACAGCCGTGCTAGCCAAATTCAAGCCAAGTAGCGATAAAATATTATCACCTGGCTACTAGCGATTATCAGTAAAGAACGTATCTCACATGCTAAGTCACGTATTTATTACGCATTCATCCGTCAACTACATGAGATTCCAAGTATAATCAAATGATAACAAATTCTTATATCCTAATCAAGTGATAAATATATACTGTCATTGGACAACTAAATACGCCACTATTATGCAGTTTCATACTTAGCACCACTAATAACTACTTTATTGGCATTTTGGAATTGACAATTTCTGATGATCAGAATTTCATTGTTCAAGGGGTTGGGTAATATTTGTACTTTTTTGTACGGATATTTGAGTCATATCAGAAGAAAGCTTCACTGGTTCTAATCATCATTAATACAGTGGATTAAATTACCATTCTTTGTATATCCTCTCCGCCTGACTGCCTTCCTGACTCAAGGCGCTAAATCAAGTGTATTGAAAGTATTTTTGAACACAAATTGACTTCATTCTTTGCTTTTCCTTAAAAGTTAAATGATTCTTACCCCTTCTACACATTTATGTTATTGAAGTATGTATGTTATTTATAAGTATTTTTTTTAGATTATAGAAACTTTTATATTTCGGAATTAGGGTGTAATGCAGGGGTCTCAAACTCAAACTGGCCTGCGGGCCGCATTAGACTAGTATCATGAGGCGGCGGGCCGCAACATAAATAATTGTTTTTCAGAACATGTGGAGTCTGAAACACCGACGTTAATATTTATTTAATTAAAAACTCAACAAAACTAAAAAACATTTTATTATTATTATTATTATTATTAATAATAATAATAATAATAATAATAATAATAATAATAATAATAATAATAATAATAATAATAATAATAATAATAATAAAATTTGAAGAAAATGTGGTAACATTTGAATACATTAACTTGGTCACACACAGGCCATAACAGAGGGTGGGCCATGAGGGCCATTTGGCTCAGGCCCCGAGTTGTGAAAGGGCCTCTATTTATTTCCTAATTTGGTCACAGTAGGTGCGGAAAAATTAAGTTGAAATATTATTTTGAGTATTAATTTATTTTATTTTAACCAAAGATTTATAAAATATAACGATACAAAAGTTATAGTAAAAATTTCAAGTTATTGTTATATGTATGTATAAAACTTTTTTACGTAGTAGGCCAATTGCATAAAAAAGAATATGTTGAACTCTGAAAAATTCAAAAAATTTTAACGTAGTAGGCCAATTGCATAAAAAAGAATATTTAATTTTCAATTATTAAAAATTTAACTATATTTCCTATTCAGTACAATTTTAATTTTCCTATTGAGTATAGCTTTTGGTTCCGTACTATAAATTTTAGTGATTATAAAATTAGTATTTTTTTTATTGTTTAGTGATATTTGTAATCTGTAAGTTTAAATGGAGTTAATATTAAAAATAGTTCTATTTAATTCATAAGTAATTAATTTTAGGAATATAATGAAAAGAACATATCCGAGTGGCGCAAGCAAGAGACGACAGAAAAAAGAACAAGAACAAGCCAAGCAAAGTCTGCCACGATTAACGAAATTCTTTAATAAAAAAAACATCACTGCACAGATTATCAATCAAACAGTCAATCCTGAAAATGAAACTACTCATGCTATTTCACAAATGGCAAATGTTATTGCTGATGTTGATACTCAAATTTCGGTGGTTGAAAATATAACTTCAGAACAAATAGAAGATTCTTTGTCACCATTACAGATAATTGTTGATGATACAAACATGGAAGAAAATTACGTGTCATCTAATCTACCCAATATTCAAGGAATTGAAGCAACAACTTCAATACCTGTTTTCAACGATGACGTCGCCTTACTTAACAAGAAAAATATAATGCAAATGGAAGATTTTTTGAAAATTGAACATTTTAAAATACCTGAAAACATCCCAAATGATGCTGAAAACAATAAATTTCCATATCGTCTGACGAAGAAGGTTTTAGCGAATGGAGAAATTTGCAACAGAGATTGGCTATGCTGGAGCAATTCAAAAAAATCATTATTTTGTTTTCCGTGCTTCCTACAAGATACGAAATTTGATGCATCAGTTCTCGGTAGCCAATCAGGATGGGATATTTTAAGAGGATGGAGGAAATTGAAAGATCGCGTACCCGCACATGAAAATTCAATTATTCATAAAAAAAATTATGTCCATTGGAAATCAGCAAGTAGATCTGCATTATTAAAGTCGTCATTAGGATCATCTCTACTGAAACAACTAAACTGTGAGTCAAGTAATTGGCAGAAAGTTCTTCACAGAATTTTGGATGTTATATTTTTCCTAAGTGAGCGTGGTTTGGCATTATTTGGTTCTAATGAGAATATTGGAAATTCGCGGAATGGAAACTTTTTAGGTATCATAGAATTGCTCAGTAAGTATGATCCAGTTTTATACGAACATGTAAAAAGTGTTCGTGAGTCACAAGACAAGCACAAACGTCTTCAAGTTCATTATTTATCATCAAGAATTCAAAATGAATTCATTCAGATTTGTGGAAAATTTGTGCAAAGAAAAATTATTGAAGAAATTCTTGATTCTAAATATTTTTCTATTATTGTGGATGCGACACCAGACTGCTCACACCAAGAACAAACGTGTCTTGTAATTCGTTATGTAAAAATAATAAATAATGCATCGTATTCAATTGAGGAAAGATTTATTACATTTGAATCATTTACACAAAAAAGAGGAATCGAAATCGCTACACGAATTATTGAAATTCTTGAAAATTTTGGCCTTGATTTTAATTTATGCTTTGGGCAAGCATATGATAATGGTGCTAATATGGCAGGACAGTATAACGGTGTGCAAGCTGTGCTGCTTGAGCGTAATCCGAATTGCATTTTTTCCAGTTGTGGAAATCATACTCTTAATCTTGTTGGAGTTGACTCTGCTGAATCATGTAAAGAAGCAGTTACATATTTTGGGATAATTCAACAGATGTATAATTTTTTTAGCAGCAGTCCTAGAAAGTGGGAGATTTTAAAGAAATATTTAGCTGTGTCACTTCACACAATATCAAAGACAAGATGGTCTGCTCGAATTGATGCTGTTAAACCAATTTACAATAATCAGTCAAATATTCTGGCTGCTTTAGAGGAGTGTAAGTCACTAAACCTTCCACCGCACGCACGTACCGAACTTCAGTCAATTTTTCAATATTTGGATACATTCGAATGCATTGTGTTGACAACAATATGGCTTGAAATATTAACGTTATTGCAACAAACTAATTTAATTATTGAAGCACGCAATGCAACACTTGACGTAGAAATGGAAAATATTAACAATCTTATTGCAAGGATGAAGATAATGCGTGAAGAGTGGGGCAGATTACTCTTAAGTTCAAAAGAGATTGCCGTACTTTCCAAAATTTCAACTGATTTTCAATTAACTCGTCATATTAGGTCACAGTTTGATGCTGAAGAACATTATAGAGTTAATGTTTTTATATACATTATTGATTCGGTTATTTCAGGCTTGACACGTCGCTTTGAGTCTTTACGCAAAATTTGCCAGACTTTTGGATTCCTTTGGACTTTTCAAACTTCATCAGATGAGGAAATAAAATCGAGAGCAAAAAATATGCACTTAAAATATCCAAAGGAAATTTCAAATGAAATATGTGATGAAATAATATTTTTAAAAAATATTTTTGAAGTAAACTTTGATATAGAATCATCTCCAGCTAAGTTGCTGCTAAACATTTTAGAAAAAAACCTAATTGGATTGTTTCCAAATATATCAACAGCTTTAAGAATATTTTTAAGTCTACCTGCCTCCGTTGCTTCAGCGGAACGCAGTTTCAGTGTGTTGAAAAGGGTTAAAAATTTTAACAGATCGGCAATGAGCCAAGAACGGTTGAATGGGCTAGCCATTTTACATATAAATTCAGATATTGCACGAAATATTGATTTTTCAACTATTATAAAAGATTTTGCTACAACTAAAGCTCGAAAAGCTTATTTGTAATTTAATTATTAATTTCATACTTTTTTAATAAATTAAAAATAATAAAAGAACTATGTAAATTTGTTTTTTTTTATTCAAACCAGAGGCCCCATATTTTTTATTGGCCTGGGCCCCCTCTCAGCTCTGCAAGGCCCTGGTCACACATGTTTGTTATGATTTGATCCTTTCCTTGCAGTTTCAAATTTAAATCGGATAAGTGTTTCGTTATATCAACCATAAAAGATAAATCTTGCCACCACACTGTATCAGAAAACAAGGCGATGTCTTGTTTTTTTGATGTTAAAAACTGACATATTTCGTCTTTCAAAGCCCAAAATTGTTTGAGAACCTTGGAGCAGGATAACCAACGTACCTCGGTATAGTACGACAAACCAGAATTTATTTTCGCACCCTAACTAGATTTTTGGGGTTCGTTTCCTTAATTTTTTGTTTAATGGGCGATAAAAACTAAATGTAACAGTTATAAGAAGTGATTACATAGAAAATTTTATTTTTAAGTTTTGTTTTGTTTTTTTGTACTGATATATCAAGTGGGCCGCAAGTTTGACATATCTGGTGTAATGTATCAGCCAGTGTTGTCATTATCTGTTATATTTGTTGCAATATGGTTTTTAGCTCACTATTTCTTGATGAAGAGCTGAACTAACAATCCTATTTTATACTTCTTATGAAATAAAAAAGTGGCAATATCTCTCTCAGCCTATTCATCGCAAACATTTATTGAGAACCCTATAATAGTAGTAGAAGAAGATGCAAAAGACAAAACATCCGAACAATGGTTATTTACCACTGAAAAAGAATCAAAAAAATGCAAAGTTAACCCACCAAAACATTGCCTGGACACAGGAATCACTGGGGAGAAGCCATTGCAACAGTGGGTTGATCTGTGAAATAAATCGCTAATTCAAGAATTCACACGTAAATATCCTTGGTTTAATTCGAATAAAAGGAAGATTGGTAAGTAGAAATCTGTTTGTAACTGACGCAGTTGATGCAGAATAAAAATGTTACTTCATTCCTGTCTTGATACATACAGATTCTTGGCACTCTAGAAGCAAACGAGATCAACATATTCGAGGAATGAGCCAAATGCTGCATCATTTACTGTGTAAATAAACGAGAAAGCCAGATATTATCCCTTCAGGTGCAAATAGCAAATTAAATGCAAAACAAAAGCTCATATTCTATGCTCAGAAATTATTTAACATAGAAACCACAGGCCCATGAAACAAAGTGTAGAAAAAAAGTGTAGTTCCGTGGATTTGGCTAGCGATTCACGCGATCAAGACAAATTTACGCAGCTCACAATTCCTATGACCTTACGCTGCTACTGTCCAGTTTGTCGCTTCAGTTGAAAAGCAGAAATATAAGCCTTTCCAGAGCTTATACTGAAATAAAAAGAACTATAAGAATTTTACAATCATTCAAAGAAAAGACTGGAGAAAAGATGCAAATGACAAAAAATGCAGGAGACAATGACCTTCGGATGGGTTTAGCTGAAGTCAAATACTAAATTGAAAACGCTTTGTCCTAAACAGTTTCTACAGTGGCTCATTAATAATATGAACTCCAAACAAAGTGCTGAAGTTGTAAAAGCTCTCTGTGTGAATAAGTCAACTTAATTACATGAAATAACAATGAGCAATAAAGAAAGAAGTTCTGCTGTTAACAAGAAAATTCAAGTGGTCGAGCTTCGACCACAGATAGAAGTCATTTTGTTTGCTGATTAGGAACGAAATCCAGAGAATTTGAAACCATTGCAAGTTACCGTGAAAACATGGTGCACAGCCGAATGTGAGCGAGACTTCAATCTCAAGAATCTGATATGACACCTATGAACCTCACAAAACTTTTGTTTCGGTACATCAATGACCCTCCCTTAGAACAGGGGCAACTAAAATACTTCGTAAAGACGTGGCTATTGAAGCATCGCTCCGCTGTAAACACGCGACTCACTTAAAGCATTTTATCAAGACCCAGCTGCAAGACCTAAGCTCTCCCCAAATGTACAGCACTGTTTATTATCGAAAATTTCTCACTAAATACATATTATTTAGACAAAGGATTATTTTATCATTTATTTGTTTAATATAATTATAAAAACATTAATAATATTTATTTCTCTTCCTTTCATATCATTAAATTCAAACTATATTCATATTTATTGATTTATATTTTTTAAATGAAATCAATAGTAAATAATAATGGACCAATGAGAGTAAAGACAGCACAACCAATCCCCTTAGCTTTATTGACCTATCGAATCTGAACTTGACAGTAATTAGAATTTATGTGTGCCCATCACAATCTTATAACCTTCCTGTGACCTCATTGAAAAAACCAAAACGCTCAAAATAACCATATTTTGTTTAAATAATATCGGCCGCAATATTTAAATATCAAAATACGAGAACCAATGAAATTTTACGAAATCAGAAATATTTTTATGGTAACTTATTTTAATAATGATAATTTCTAAGCGTTTTCATTGGCTCCAATAAAAGGATGCCATAGCGACATTAATTACGATTGGTCAATAACAGCAATATGTAAACTAACATTTCTGTCATTCTGCATCGCAATTCACAGATCTGGGCAAGGCTAGACTTAGCAATATGGAAAATGTCCTCAAATTCACTCTCGAATGTTTTATCTGCCGGAATAGCAAGGATTCTCACCAACAATTCTGCGTAGCTGTCAAAATTGTTCTAACAAGAATGATAAAGTTATTCTATTAAATCAATTACAGTCAATGCTCACCTCTCTCAGCGAGAATATAGATTTCCTTTTGTTGATAAGGAAATCTAAGGCATAATATTTCCTCTCCAGGTTCAATATCATGATATATCCACTTATTAATTTCGATAAATCTGATTTGGAATCGCTTTTCACATGGGAGGAAGTGGAGTAGGAATGATCCTGGTGAAATTAAACTGTGAAAATGAATAAACAAACCATCAGCAAACCATTATATGCTTGGCCTTAGCGTAATTAAAGGTAGCCAAATTCATGAAATATTCATGGAGGCTTGATTCCGTTATCATTCCTTTACTACAGTGCTGACATAAATTTAGCAAAATTACACAATGTAATTAACAACAAAATTGGCGATTAAATTTGAAATTATATCTTTCAACAGTTTGTGAAGGTAATTTTTAATATAGTAAAACAACACAAAATATTATGTAACTTATTTCGGTATTAAATATATAATTTTTTTATTTCTAATATAATCTTACAAAGTTTTGTGAATTAATAATAGTTTTGGTACTTTATAAATTATCACTATATATTACAAGAATTATACAATTTTAATTAAGAAAACTACACCAAATGTTAGAAATCTATCAACCGAAGAAGTTTCAACGTAACTAAAAAAGAATTTAATAAAGCAAGGCCCCAAATTTAAATGGATAAACATTTAGTATGATATAAAACTTATTGTAATGCATTTTTTTATGTCATGTCTCAATGTCAATAAATTTTTTATATTTTGCTCGAGAAGATTTTTAGGTTCTACATTTTGAGGCTAGTACTAAAACCAAATAATATATTTATATAAAAGGAAGGTATAACAAATATAGTTAAAATCAGTAAAAAGTGCAAAATTAATTAAAATTTACCAAAAATTAGAATTCAATATTGAACGGGAAAACGGGTATTTTTGAACGCCCAATTTAAAGACGAACTCAGAAATTATAATTAAAATTTAGTGAGGGTTTCACAGGGAAGGTTATAATGAAAAAACAAATTAAATAAAATTAATTAATTCGTAATGGGAAGTCCGAGCCCATGGTAAACCCGAAGCGTAGTGAGACCCTATCTATTAGATAAGCAAAGGAATTCACCCGTGTGCCAATCTGGGACAAACAAATTAAAGTAATTTTAAAACCCTCAAATGTTTACCTAATATTTCCGAGAGACAATTTTTTACTATAAATATGAAAAATATGAAATATTATCAATATTTGCAAATTATAAATTATTTAATAAACCTTTGTGTTATCTTAGCGATAGGTTAAATGATCACGAATAGTGTAAAACCCTGTTAAGAATTTTAGGAGACTTTCAGGAAGAACGAATCACTTTGAAGGAGTGATGATGATGAGGAATGATTGTAATTCAAGATGCTAGTGATGATGTTTATACAAACTAGGAGGGTTTCTTTTATTTCTTTTTTTCTGATTGTAAATTAGTTTTTTATTCTCTCAATGAAGTTAAAATTTTCGTAATTTGAAAATATTATGCGATCAGGAAGAATTAATTTTTTTTAAATGATCACATGTTAATGCACAACATAGAGAATCTATTCCTGGTGCTCTGACGAAAGAGTTCCGAGTGAAGCCAGTAAAGCAAGACTTGAAACTTCGTTTCCAAAGGAAATCTCCCATTCGGACAAGGAAATGAGGCCAAAGATTATGCAATAAAAACAACTTAAATACATATCACATGAGTAAACGAATAAATAAGCGGATAAATAGGTCCGTGAAGAAATATCAATCGGACAGGAAGACTAAAATAAATGGACGAGATCGGGTAAAACAAGATTTTGAGTAATAGCTGCTGATTTGGGGAGTGAAACCAGGGGTAAATATAACTCGATTTGATAAATGATTTAATGATAGATAAAATAAAAATTTGCTAAATGATTTATGTAAATATGAATTAGTTTTATAATTTTCGACATTTAGATTTTAGAAATGGGTTGAAACGAGAAAATAGACACTGAACAGAAAGCAGGATAATGAAAAACCGATGAACTCGGAGGATTTTTCAATTTTAGAAGCAACTGACAAAATTAATTAGTTTTCATTTTTTTTCTTTTGAAAAATTAAATTTATTAATTTACGAATCTTGATATTTTTATAATTATTTGTATACCACCTTGAAGTAAAACATTTTTACTAACGGTAAATTAGTAGTCGATTAAGTATGATCGAATTTCTAATAAAAAATAAAAAGGATGTAAATAAAAATACAAAGTTTTTATTGGCTTTAAGAAAAAATGAACATGAACAATAAATATGCTGCCTTTATTATCTTTATATAATAAGAATTACAAATAATATCAAATTATTTTTCTGTTATCGCTATTATAGATGACTGAAGTATTGTCATGTATGCTTTTCACCTAAATCTTAACAAGTTTATTATAGTGGACTTAATGGAGAAATTTCGCTAATACTTGGCGCATTATACTTCAGAAGTAGCTCGCTAGGCCGAGAAAGCCGAGTCGCTGGTTAGGAAGTGCAGGAGAATTGAAGGAACCTGGTTCAGACCGGAACAGGTACACAAGATTAATCAAAGGATTGAAGCACTGGAGAAAGCTCGGGCCGAAGATCAGGGCACTATCAAGAACTTAAAGATTACAATCATGGGACGAGTCGGAATTTATACCAACGCCGAAGTAGAACGAGTAACGACGCATTATGAGACGGGGCTGTTCCAGCCATAACATCTCATCTCAAGGATTCCAGTAACGGTTCCAGTGCCGAAGAAGCCATGGAAGTCCAGACAAGGGAAATTCGAACGGAAACGCATGCGAGTAATCGAGGCAGTTCTGAAAGAGCCCCAGGAAAAATAACAAACATTACTGTTTATATACTGCTATTTATATATTTCTGTGTAGATATAGATATTTAAATATTGCTGACATTTATATATTAATAAAATATTTTATTTTAGCATTGTGTTTGACTTTGATCTTATTAAGTTAGCATAAATAATTACTTAAATTGAAAAGATTGTCTCCTTAATATTCATTTTATTCCTTAATAAACATAATTTAATTTATATTATAACTTTTATATTAATTTCTCAGTCGATAAAACTTCTTAAAAATATACTACTTACTTTAAATTAATACCCTAATTTTAAATATTTTATTTTACTTTAATTTAATAATTACACATCTTTTTAATAAATCTATACAATTATATTCAACCTAAAAATCCTGAAACTATATTTATATATAATAAATACTGGCACTAAAATTATGCATAAAAATATGTGAAACTATAGTGAATTTATAAAACCTATATAATTTGCTGAGACCAAAATAAGCCTCATTATTATTAAAGCTTATTGATCCAGAAAAATTACATTTTAAATCATGAAAAATATTTAAAGTTTTTTTCATTCATGGTTTTTGTTTAAATAACCTTGAAAATAAAATTTTAGCTTGAAAATTAAAATATGATCTTGAAAATTAAAATATGACCTTGAATGATTAATGGTTTTGTTTAAATGTACTTTTAAAAATAATTTTATATAATTTTTCCGTCCGGGTGGTATGTTTTTGTCTACACGGGTCCATGGTTTTGCGGGCCTATATCTTTCCTTATGTTGTAATAAAAATGGTTCTGTCGCTTTATCTTTCAGGAAGAACTAACGGCATTGTTTTAAATTCCTGAGATGGTTGGACATATACTATGTCAACTTATGAAGGTTATGCGTTGTCTCGTGCAAGCTCCAGAAAGGATTTGCCTGAGATAGATTTGACAGATTATTTGATAAAAATTCAACAATTCCAATTACATTTTAATTATAGTTTAATTATAATTTAATTATATTTTTATTATATTTTAATTATATTTTAAGAATATTTTAATTTCTATTTTAAATATAATTTTTCATAATTTTGAATACTTAATTTAAATATATTGATTATTATTAGTTTTTTGTTGATTTGTTTATGGGATCCATTTTTACAATGAAAAAGAAAGAAGATATGGAAGAGAAAGGCTTATTGAGAAAATACACGTTTGATGAATACAACGCTCAAGTCCAGCAACAAATCAAGACGTTTAATATGACCTATCCAGAACTGGTTCCAGAAGATCACATACCAATGGAAGGCACCATGAGCCGGCCAATGTCGTCAGTAGCGTCCAAAATCGAATGGGCAAACAGCTTCAAGACTATAAAATCAGATGAGGATGACAAATTCGTCTATAAAGCCAATTTAACGAAACCGTTATTCGAGAAACGAGGGTACACATCGAACACGTCAGTTCAATGAAAAATGTCAATGGCTCTTAGTTGCATAACTGACCGACATGCACCTTAACAGTATTGGTGCAGTCCGTTCGAAATTTATCTTTAAAAATTTGATGGTCTCATATTTGTATTTATTTTAAATTTCCCATATTTTTATTTAATGATTTGTGAACCTTTATATGACACTTCACGCTACTCATACTATTTTTGACGGCAGGTGTCTACTTTATATTATTGTCTTTGGTAATATAATTTTTCATGATACTAGAATGTGCTTATGCCCTACTTGGAATGTATAAAATAGCACGGGTTACCTATTTGAGACGATTTTTCGAGGCAGGAACTTTGTGGAAATTCAAGTGGAGAAGCAAGCATACTATTGTCTGTGATAGTCCAATGTCTCGCTAGTTCTTAGAGAAAATTAATATGCTTAATTAAATTAATAATTTAATGTTTAATAATTAAGCTAATGAGTTGCATACTGCTATCGAGGTATTTGGGTATTGTTTCAAGGCACTAATGGTAAGGAGGAAATGACCGAGGACAAAGATTACACTTTATAGATATATATTAAATGAAAATGATTCTACGCTCAAAATATTCTTTTCCTATTACCGCCTTTTCCGAATTCTTTTAGTGCTTAAACTCTTAGAAATAGGGTTACCACCTTTTTCTCGACCGATATACGAACACTCAAACCAATTAAAAAAAATAATAATTTAAATAAAAAATCAATTTTATAATAAGTGTATCTATAATATTTATTTAAATATTAATAATAAATGCATAAAACGAAAAAACAAAAACAAAAAATTAGCAAATAGGTAGTGGCATTAAGTTAACGTAAAACAATATTTTTAAGCTAAATTAATTTTTTTTATTTTTTTACATGGAATTTAATTAATTGATACAATAACCAAACATTTTAACGTTCGGTCTGGGTGCCAAACGAATAACGAACAATTCATTTGATTACCGAACTGTTCGTGCGAAAACCGAACGAGTGGTAAGCCTACTTAGAAATGAAAGTTTAAGGTATTTGAGGTATGTTCGAGTTCTTCGATAATAAATCTCGATTTCAAAGATTTATTTTTATTTGTAAACATTTTACACAGAGACCAGTCGAGAATGTAAAGGGTATTGTCTGACGACTTTCAATGTACCATCATTTGAAGTCAAGTTCAGATCGGAGAGTCTTCATTGAGTTTATAATTTTCGATAAGTTATTCTTCCGGAAAAGGAATAAGAAAATTAATCCGAAAGTTTATTTAGCTTAATTTTGTCATTGTGATATGGATAAAAGAGGGGGATCCTGAAAATATATTTCACAAAACATCTTATTTGGCAATAAGCCCCCATGACAATAAATCTGTGTAGCCCAAGGCTCCGCTGAATTTAACAGAAAATATAGAGATAATCACAACCGTTCTAGTAACAAATCTGTTCAAAATAGGATGGAGATAGTGCTAAAAACTAGAATTTGAATGTAAATTATTCATCTACAGTTTTTATAAAAATCTATTATTTGTTATTGTCCACCCCCGCCAGAGCGTCGATAACTGGATCCTTTTGAATTTTCTGAAACAAAAAATTCAGTTATACTTAAGGTCTTGTTTAAAAGTCTTGCTTGAGCTTGGTGATATTTACCCCTGTCTATATAGTCCAACGATTCGTCGGTAACACAGATTGGCTCTGTGACAATGTGGGGAATCTTCTTCGATATCAACATTTCTTTTTCTTGGTTGAAATGTCTAGATCTGATTGCAGATGGAAGATTGGAAATACAAGATAAAATAGAGAATTCAGCAACGCCAGGAAACAAACCGGGAGTTACGTATCCTATGTAGATGTAAAGGAGAAACCATATGCCTATCCCGATTAACGAGTAAGTCCATTCTACCCCGAACATCAACAAGATGAACATGAAGGTCTAAGAAATAAATAATCCGAATCAAATTTAATAACAAAACTTACTCCAAACAATGAGATCCACCTGTTGATGAATATTGAATAGAAGGATCTAGGTTGTTTAATTATTTCATTGTTGATTTTTGGGAATGAATTGCCTGTCAGAATAAATTATATGAATGCTACTGACAATTATAAGTAATGTTGTTCTATATAAATTTTGATAAATAATTTTTATTCGACAAACTATTTTCGATCGTTTGTCCGTTTCTATTTACATTTCAATCAGATTCCGCAAGGTAGAAATAAAATGCGACCATTGAAATAATTTTATTACAAAAAGTTTGAAATTCCTCCAATCTTTGAAGTCACAAGTATAAATAGGTTTGCATTTGGCCTGAATTCACTTGAACTGAACTTTTTCTTAGTAAAAATACAAAATATTTTTAAAATTAAGATCCTCCGATCTTACACTGGCTGTTCACGAGCCGCATTTCAACAGTTCAAGGGCCGCACTTTGGGAGCAGGTGATCTAGATTAATAGTAACGCCTAAATATTTTATTTCTCTTTTCATAAAATGAAATTGTTTTCGGCCTTAATTTTAGACCAGATTCCTGTATTTTTTATAAAATATGTTTTAGTCTTTTATAATGATGTCTTGGTGTAGATGAAGTTATGAGAATATCATCTAAGTACACGACTGCTTAGAAGAAGACATATTTTCACAGAAATCTTTATTCACTTCAAAAATCTAAACGGAACACACAATCGTTATACTATTTATAGTACATTGAATTGCGTAATCTACAAAAGGGAGAATTATTAGTTTAAGTGATACTGTTGACACAGAAGACAAACATACTTACTTAATTTAGTTATACAAGCATTCCCGCATCATTCAATAGATATCAAGGTCTAGTGACCTGGTTATGTAAGTAATTCGTTGGAAATTATTATATCATCTTACAACACGACTGCTTAGAAGCCCTAAAACTCATCATCAATTTCTGAAAAGCGGCAGGAGCTGCAGCTATGTCAAATGGCATTCTATTAAAATAATGCTGGTTATTTTATATGGGAATTTTTTTTATTTTCTTATAGTCATGCTATATTTCCATGCAATATTATATAACTGAATCAAAAGCATTTTTGCTGAATTTGCGAAATAAAAATCATTTAATTTTAAATTCCGGATTAATATGAAAACATATTTTATCTAATAACTTCCCATTCCCTGATTTACAAATAACCAAATTTATAAAAATATTACTTCTACATAGCATTTATCTTAATGCTTAATCTGAATAACAAATGTTTAATATGACGAGAAATGTCGCAAAAAATTCACTGTAAATTTATTATTATTATTATTATTATTATTATTATTATTATTATTATTATTATTATTATTATAATTATTATTATTATAATTATTATTTTTATTATTATTATTATAATAATTATTATTATTATTATTATTATTATTATTATTATTATTATTATTATTATTATTATTATTATTATTATTATTATTATCGGTATGACCCATGTAATTATATATTTGTGAAACGTCATGTTGTGCGTCACAATATATGATTAGATCACAAAAATAATAAAAACTGGATTATATTATTAACATACGTAACTTATCAACCACGTTGTAGCACTCTTTCAACATTTACATGAATTAATTAAATTTTAAAATTTACAAGACCTAACTGGACAATAAACATATTTAGTTTAATTTTTAATACTAAGATCTCTTCTAAATTTTAAAATGAGAACTATAGCTATAGGTCGCTTTTGTTAGGGTACCGAAATTTAGGGCATCAACTTTCCAATAACAAATATTTTACAATTATTTTAAAATTGTAAAAGTATTGTCATAAATTCTTACCAAATGGTTCAACCAGATTCTACTATGGCAAACACATTTGTTCCATTTGTAACTGTTCGAAACACAATTTGAAAAACAGGACATTCAGGAATTTTGAGGATGTCCTTTCTGGCTTAACAACCATTTTTCCTGCGAAAGATGAAACTTTTTCCAAAATGGCTTTGAAAAGCTTCGACAACGTTGGCAAACCATTATACAAACGAATGGAAATTACATAATTAATTATAACGGGTGGGATAAATCGAATATATCTGTTGGGGTATGTAAAAAAAACACAAAATAAGGCGGAGGTAGAATAAAAATCAATATAAGCACCGAAATAACAAAAGTGCAAAATATTAATTATAAATAAATAAATTGTAGAAATTAATATCAATCGATGAAAATGGGTATGGTTGAACGTGGAATCATGAGGAAAATCCAGAAACAATAATAAAAATTTAGTGAGGGGTCCATAGAAAAAGTTTTAATAAAATAACAAACTAATAAAAAAATTAATTAATCGCAAATGGAAACCCCGAGCAAATGAGAGGCCCGAGACAACTGGAAACCCGAGCGATGAGGAAAACCTAAAGCGCACTAAGCCCGACTAATAGGAAAGTGGTGCGAGTTTGACCGAGCGTAGGATAACAAATAATCCTTTCCAGAAGATTAAAATAACGGGTAACAAATACGCTAGAAGAAAAGCGGTAATCCCCACAAGGATTAAAATAACGATTGGGTAAATGTTGATAATTAGTGGTGAAATATCGGTAAGCCCCGGAGGAATTAATGTAATATTGATAATGCCTTTTAGAAAAGTATAAAAGGAAAAGCTGAAAAGAAATGAGTTGCCAGTTGATCGAAGACACAAAATTAGCATGTACTTATGAAATCTAAAAGGATCAAAGATCAAATAAACCTAAGGAACATTACAACTTATCGTATCAGAAAGGTGATTAGCCCTTGGACAGCCTTCATTATGATATCGATTATCCATGAAAGAAAGGTGCAAATAGAGTGACTACTTGTAATTATGATAAAGA
Source organism: Schmidtea polychroa (assembly GCA_959609185.1). Classification (NCBI taxonomy): domain Eukaryota; kingdom Metazoa; phylum Platyhelminthes; order Tricladida; family Dugesiidae; genus Schmidtea; species Schmidtea polychroa. The sequence goes on along the minus strand of CAUHTR010000848.1, from coordinate 54,080 downwards.
TTGAATAAAGTTGTTATGTGTTGAGTTTTTAGTTATTGGATTAGAAAGGACACAAGGAGGCAGAAACTATCGGACCTGTAAATTAATAACCCAACATATCTATCATTAATTTAAATATATATGCTAAATATATAATATGGTATACTAAATAGTATTTGTATGATTGCAGGATGTTGACATCACTCAGAATGTGAAAATACTATTTAATTTTCCAAATTTTAGCTAGCAGTTTGTTTTAATAATAAAAATTGGTAAAATCTTTTGAATATTTAAAGTTATCATCATTATGAATAAAAATAAGAATCTTAACAATCTAATAAAATAAAATTTTTTCTAATAAAATAAATGTTAAAAAAGTTTTTAAATGATAATTGATTATTTTTTGGTACTCCTAATAATTTCAATTTATAATTATTTGGATAGGTTTGGGACAAACGCAATAACGATATATTTAAAAAACTCGGATTCAGATATGAAGAGTACATGCCCATAAAGAACAAAATGATAGACAGAGTGATTAAAGGCTCCAGAAAAACATATGAAAATTATCGGGGCTTCTATCAATAGCACAAGTTAAAAGAAAATGGATGATTATGCCCGCATCCCTAAAAAGGCATACATGAAGATTATACACCCCATACAGTAGCTCACCTAATACTAGTGAAAATGAGTTAGAGTTGTTGAAGTTAAAGAAGCTATTCCAATAGCTTCAAAAATTTAAAATTCAGGCGTTATAGGGTTAATTAATTAATTTGTATATTTGCACTTAGTATGTTTGAGTCCCCACGTCGATTTCAAATTATTGAATTTGTCTTGAACCTCTATTTACCACCTGCTCCTATCCCACAATAATATTGAATTTTACGTTTCTGAATTTTAATTAACTGTACATATAATTTTCATTTCTACATCCTCCTTTCCTGAGATTTAGTTGTTTATATGTTGGGAAATAGATAAATTACGTGAATTACTTTCGATTATGTAAAGCTTCGCGTGAGTAAACTTCTTTCAAATGAAAAAGGTTCAAATGAGGTCCACTTCAACAACAGTAACGAGAGGTGAGACGCGATTTGTAGTGAATTGAATGGTAAATGGGTTATTAACAGTCACATTATTTCCTGAAGAGGAAAGAGTCATAACTTACCCTGAATACTTTAATAAAAAGAATTATAGCTTATTACCATCTGATTTATATTAAAATTAATATGCCCATTTAAATATGGGAAGCAGTAGAATAAACAAACCGCAAAATAAAAATGTTAACCTTTAATAGAAGAATCAGCTTCAGCAGTAGCTCCATACGAAATTCTTTCTGGAAATAATCGATCCAATTCATCACAAGAGCTGTATTCCTTATCCAGAGAAGAGTTTTCTAAATTCGAAACCGTAGAATGGATAAACCCGTCAGAATTGGAACCACCTTTGGTATCCACTCCACATTGATGGGATACTTTTACACTTTTTGACTCTTTTGAATGATTGATAGCTTTAAATAAGTCCTCCCGGCGTTTTCTGATATCAAATGATTTAGCAAGGACAAAATAAGCATAGGATAGAGTGGCATATGTCATGAGAAAGGGGGTAGTGACAATTGGACCCAATATATTGATGTTTCCAATGAATATGAAAGAAATTGTTATTGACACAATTATTAGTAAGGAATATACCGGAACTTTGTTCTTACCAAACTAATAATAATAATAATAATAATAATAATAATAATAATAATAATAATAATAATAATAATAATAATAATAATAATAATAATAATAATAATAATAATATTTCAAAACTTACATGCTTTCCTAAAAATGCAGTTCCAGGAAGTTTGGTAGTTTCTGCAATTACTCGTAACAACCTAGGGGCAGTGGTAATTCCTCCAAGTGCCGCACTGAGAGATGACACGTAAAGACCAAAAAGTAAAAGAGGTCCAAGGAATGCCACCTTGTTATTTATAAATATTTATATTAATTTAATTATAATACTAATCGAAATAACTTTGGCCGTGATCATGTTATCTTTTTGAAGGATTTCCGGGGTGCACGTTCCGCCTAACGCAATTGCGAAACACATATAAAGTACAAAACTAAATCTTACTTAATAACTTAGTATAAAATAAATGTTATATACCTGACTCCTATTGCTGATAATGTACCAAGAGGAATTGACTTTTTTGGATTTCTCAGATCTCCACTCATATTTATACCCGCACAAACTCCTTCGGAACATATACATATTAGAATACTTGTAAAGAAACGAATAATTTACCGGTAGCTGTTGGGAAAAATACTCCAAAAACGGAAAAAAAGGTATTTTCTTGTGTAAATCGTGCATGCGTATTATTTCTAAAAGTTTCGATGCTGTACCCGACAACACCAAGCGCTTTTGTTTCGTTATACTAATTATAAAAGTCAATTTAAAATATGATATAAACTTACAAGGTGTCCGTTTGACGAATGACCCCACTAAAAAATCTAATACTGCTATAAATAAAATAAGTAAAAGAAGGAGTTGAAGACGAATAACCCATTTCACTCCAGTGAGGTTTACTCCTAATAAATAATTTAATTGATTTATTAAATTTCTTTTAACATTTCATTTATCGTCATTACGACTATAGTAGTCAATCCTGACTCATTAATTAATTTTATGCGTGTATCAAAAATTGCGGTTTTTTCCATTATGATTTTTTGTTTAACTGCTTTACATTAACATCGGTTTAAGCAAGATATTTTGAAATTTAGATTTTAATAATGTTTCATGATGAATATTTAAGAAATAATTTTTGGAACTTATTTTGAATTCTAATGGAAACAACAAAAGCGGGAATTTTCCAGTTATTAAACACATTCTACTCCAAGAAACATTTTTAACACGTTCACGCCGAAGCGGATTACCGGTGGCTCACACTAGCTTGTTCCATTTGGCGGTACGCATTACCGGTGGGACGTATTTGATTGTGTTATTAAATGTATATTAGACGTATTATTAGAAAATTTAAGGTGTATTCATCAAAAATATTTATTTTTAATTACAATTATAATTAATAACGTATTATAAATATAATTTTTGTTCAATAACATAGACTGCGCCGCCAGATGATGCGCAGCATGAAAATCGGCGCCGGCGTGAATATGTTAAGTTAATATTTAATTTTAACTTCTATTATTGTACTTGATAAAATTTTATACAAAAGTTTAATATACCCTTCGATATTGGATATTGTAAAGGAATTGATGATAATGATAATGACTGATAAAATGCAGGAAAGTTTAGAATTATTATACTTGAACTGGAATGACAAAAGGGGAATTTATTAATAATTTGGATAAGTGCAAGATCTGAAACTTGAGTTTTATGGAACCAGTGCAAGCTGAAGCTTATATATGGTCAAATTGGTGTTGATATCCATTCATTTTATTTGCTATCATATGAAGTGCAAATATCAAAAAATAGAGCTCGCTTCGAATTTATTAACTTTGAATCAATAATTTTCCCCATTAACCCAAATTGTTGGCAATCACATCAGTAAAATCATTAATTTTTTTGTTCACCTTTGATCTGTTTTTATTTTTGATTAAAATTTCATTTATCATCATTTCAAATATATAAAGTTTTTTTTCAAATAACATTTAAAAGTGGCAGTGTCATAAATTTGTGTTAATCAGTCATAATGAAAATAAATGAAATTTCAATAGAAAATTAATTAATTATAATAAAATTACCTAAGAGAATTATTAATATACCAACTCCAATTCCTTTAGAAATCCAAGGGTTGGTATATCCTAAAAGACTTGAAATACTTTCTCCAAAACCAGAGGCGTATAATGAGCTAGCTACCGCCTAATATATTAAAAATTTGCCTTAATAATGCCACAAGTGCCCACCTGTCCAAAACAATATAAAAAACCAACTGATGTAGCTACGCGTGAACCAAGTACATGTGACAACAAAAAGTAAACTCCTCCTGATTCAATTTTGCATCGTTCACAGAGTCCTATTGCACTCAAAATGGCGATCAATGCAATGATCATGGTCATGATGATTATCAAAACTGATAGACCTAGACCAGCAAATCCCTAGTAAAAATTACGAATATCACACGCAGTAAACATAAAACAAACCACCATCCATCCTGTTCTTAAGAAGATTACAACACCAAAGATATTAATCATGCAAGACGTGAAGACACCGTCCCAAGTTCCAAATTGCACAGATTCTGTCAATAAAAAATTTGTTTTCCACCAAGGCTTCTTTTTATTTTCGGGATCTCTATTGAACAATTCATCTTCTTTTGCATCTTCTTCCTATAATAACACAATAGCATTATTATTTTCATTTAATTTTTCTTTTTGATATTCTAATTTCCTATTTTATCGAGTAAAATCTCTTGTCTTTCTCATTAATGATCTATTTCAATCGTTTTCATTTCATTTCATTTCAGAAAGTTAAATGCATATATTTTTAATCAAATCTACAATTTGGTGAAACCCTTCAAAATTATATAATATTGGGGTTATACGTAAACGGACAGAAAAATTAATTAAGGACTTAGAAAATCTAAAAATCAATATTTTTCAGGGAGAAACATGGAAACACAAGAATTATTCAATAGGCATTTTTTGATTATATTAGGATGGCTGGAAAGTTCTGCGGATTTAAAAAAAACATGAATCAATTTTAATAACGTTTATTTTACATTTTAATCAACAATATGATGTTCAGTATTTTCAACCACTCACTGCGATCTTTCAAACAGCTTGTCGATTCCCCTAGCGTAGAAGTTATCATCCTTTGCCCCAAAATATTCATCAACTGTCATGGAGACAGCTTTGAACTCCTGAGGTTCACAGAATCTCAACTTGGTATGTTATTTAAATAAATAAGATGACAATGGGTTAGTTAATTTTATTTAATATAATGCAATGTCTTAAATGCAAATTAATCACTGTCATCTTATTCATTCTGTACTTCGCAACTAACTGATGAAGTGTATTGAATGTAGTTTCCTTATATTCCATGAGAGACACTCTAAATAATAATCATTGTCTTGATTATTATTATTCATTAAATTAAATTAGTTAACTTGATAAGTAAAATTATCCGCAGGTAGTAAAATATGACAGAACTTCCCTGCCAACCTAATAAAATAATCCTTTTCAATCTAATGTGAAGCCTATTGTCTCCCCTCGAGAAGTATGCGCATGCATAATAATCGATAGATTGCGCATGCGCAACTTATTCAAATAGATTGCATGAACAATCTATTGTAAAAAATGTATTGATATTGTGAAAAATAAATTTTCTATTTATATTCTTAATTAGAATGCGCATTAAAATACAATTCATTATCGACATAACATTTAATCCATAACATTTTAAGATTTTTAAATTTTATAAAGATTATTGTTAAAAAATAAATTCAATAAATTCAAAAGCTAAATTTAAAAAAACAGTACTGAGTAAATATTTGGATTGATAATCATTTCATGTATCCAAAATTATCCTTAAATTTCACCGTTTTTGTTGAAGAATCCCACTCATTGAATAAAATAAATTCTTCTTCGAGTAAATCATCATTTAAAACAATAAGATTAATCTTTATGTAGAATAGACTGGGAAATTTTAATGGGAATAGTGGCGGTGCTATCAATTATTAATCAATTTTGCTTAAATAAAGCTTGGAATAAGTTTTGTTTTTATTTATAACAATTTCTATAACAATTATTTAGAACAATAACAAAATCCTCGTGAACCTTCGTCCAAGATGCAGGTTGAGCTGTGAAATTCGTATCCAATAAGTGGATAATGCATATCTGACCGTTGTATAAAGAATTTTAAGATATTGAAAATTTAAAAATTTATTTCAGAAAATAATGATAGCTGAAGTAGGGTAAGCGGAAATTCATATCATGCTGGTAAATTTTCAATTTCCAAAGGGTTTTGGTTGGCTAAAGCATTTTATAAAAGAAATACGCCTACACGTCATCAACATAAAATTTCTATATCATGTGTCATTTTCATGGACGTGGATAGAATCGAATGAATTTTGTATTGTATTCCTTGATTCTGATCGCATACCTTCAATAAGTATGTGTGCATCGGATTGTGTGTATGTTTCTTCTTATAGCAAATTGAATTTGGAAATGGTGTATCATGCTGCCAACAAGAAACTATAAACATCTATTATTTACAATAAATATAATAATAATCTTTTAAAAGACGTAATAATTTTCATTAGTCAAAAAATTTCTTTTCGATTTGAATAATATTATCCTTATTTAGCGGATCGAAAGGAAGGTTAATTGAACAAATATAAGAGAATAAACCCTTGAATTCAAAGTAAGCTGTCTGGCAATCATGGAAGAGTAAAAAAGCTGGAATAAATCGTTACCTTGTATTCCTCGGATTCACTTTTTGTTGCCATCCGTGATTTCGTCAATCCGAATTTTGACCAATTCGCGTTCTGCAATTCATCTGGATTTTTCATTTACTACTGTTCGAATTTAGAGCAAAACTAAACAAACAAACAAATCGCATTGATTACCTGAAACAATCAAACAAACAATTAATAATTCCACTCTAAATAATTCCTTAATCAACAAGCAAAATTAATTTAGAATTCGTCCAAAAATATTATTCCATTCAGATTTATTCAAATTTATTATCCACGATCAACTAACAATATTAAATAATCAATAAAAATAGTCGATTGTGATTGGGTAATAATGTGAACGAGCAATGGAATGGTTGGATTTGTGTGTGTGTGTGTGTGCTTATGTGTGCGCGTGTGTCTATGAATGGGTGGAATGGTGACAGATTGGATTTCCCGGCCAACTCCAACCACACATTGGCACAGATAGGGCAGCCGGCCTCGTTTCAGGATTGATAATTATCCCATGCAATTTCCTTTCGTTTCAGGTTTACAATGCTTGATAGCTGAATAAATAATTACAAAGAATAATAATTATCATTATTATTATAACTATCCTACTTAATATATGCAACACAAGGGCAATAACTTGCTTAATTTTTATTCTAATTTGTTTGGTAATAATATTATTATTATTATTATAAAAATAAAATAACAGTCATAATAAAAATTATAAATTTAATAATTCCTTAATTTTGTTTAAATTAATCAATTGCATCAAGATATTATTTGGAAAGTATTTGAATTATTCCAAATTAATTAAAAAATATTGATAACATATCAATTGTCTATTGAAACAAAATTAATAATAATTAATTATATCGAAGACTTTTCAATGAGAATAGTGATCATAAATTCGGAGGAGGGGGGAAAGAAAGACGAAATATATATTAGCCAATATTTAGATGTGAGGGATATCAAATCAAATTTGGATGGGAAATATGGGGGGCAAAGGAGGCTGGTGAAATATTATTATCGATTTATTCATGGGAATTTGATTCTCTACGAGAATATTTGCATCAAGCATTACAGGAATTTCTGCCAATGATGAGATTTGGTTTGGGAAAATTGAAAATTTTTTGAAGAGGTTTATAGACGATTATTGATTTAATTTTTCATTATTGATTTTATTGATCGCAGTGATGACGTCATTGTCGAAATCTTTCTAATGGGATTTATTCCCACTTATGCTTTTATGATTATGAAGAGTTCTGATTCAATTTCAGATATCAGATCAAAACTCAGTCGAATATATCCAATGATATCGAATATTTGGAATGCTAGAGGGGATCTCATGGGGGACAATGAAATTATAGCCAATTCTGACGAGAGCGGTTATTACAGATTTATTATTTGTTACTGTGATATTGAACGCTGTGAAATGAATTATTCGTTCGAAGAGTGCCGTGACCTTCATGACCGGTCTTGGGTTGAACAATTGTTACTGTAAGAATTAATATTAATGCTTATTGCCTGACCATTTTGATTCAGTTGGGACCAAGTTCGTGACGAAAACAATAATGAGTCGAGGAAAATAATGTTAATTAGAAGGTTTGAAAAAGTCCGGTTAGTTTCATTTTTACAGATATTTCTTTACAACATTAACTCTCTAATATATATTAATAATATAGCTATTGCAGAATGCACGGTAAAAAATTGAATTAACCCTGGATTGATAGATTTCATTCTGGATAGATTTATTCATTGGCAGAAACTATATAATGAAATTTGAAGCAAAACATCCAGGATTATCAATTTATTTAAATAAATTGACTCCTTTAGAACATAGAGAATTTGAAAATAGTACTAAATGTTATCTTTTCTTGAACAATATTGTGGATCGTGTACATGACCATGACCACTTTACATGTAAATATTTAGGTGCAACATGCAGAAATTGCAGTGCTAATAGGAAAGTAAGAAATATTCTATCTATCGCATTCAACAACTTGAAAGAATACTGAAAGGGTAGAATTCACGTTTAAGTTAAAACGGAAAATTGCTAATAAACATTTAAATTGTATTTATCAAATTACATAAATTTTTATATAAACATTTAAATTAATAAATTAAAGTAAGCTTAAAATATATATTATTACTTAATTAATAAATTAAACCAGCATTGAAATCAACATCAAAATTAAAAAAAACCTCGAAGATATTTGTTTAAATATTATGAAAAAAGCGCAGTTTTGTGAATAGAATAAATTTTAGTTAAGTGATTTTATTTTGGTAATTTTATTAAGTAATTTTATTAATGGATACCGAAAATGAATTTGATGTCGTTGCTGCTAACAAATACAATATGCATCAGAAAAATTTATTTCATTGATTTCAAATTTGGATAACATTTGTTTAAAATTCATTCACTCTTACCAGTTCGCTAGTGATTCTTTGACGGGCTGTAAGAACTTTGAATAAATTGCCTTTGATCACTTCAGTTTTTCCTGGTTATATTTCCGTACAACTTTGCCACAAATTTTGGAGTTCTTGAAAATGCTCACCAGCTACCACTTAACTTGGGAAGGTGTGTCTTTTGATGAATATGATAAACCTCAAGAGATTTGTACTGAATCTTGTTGTATTAATTTGCCTGATTATATGATGATCTACTTAAAACTTGATTGTTTTCATTTGGCCGACTTCTTTTAGCAATTTCGTGTGAAATCTACAGCCTCTGAATTATTTCGAGTTTTGGGTAGGTCAAAATAGAAGTTCTACATATGACCATATAAGTGTAAATAATATTGTGGATTCAAATGAAGAAAATGATGAAGGTGCAGATGATAAGTATGAATTCGAAGATATTGAAAAAGAATCTAATGAATTCGAAGAAATTGAAGATTTTTATTAAAAAATTTGTATTTGAACTAGAATTTCTTTTTCATCTTTTTGTGTTTCATGGTCAATCATTTTTTGTTAGTAACCAGTTGTTGATAGGGTTGCCATTTCAGATTTCGGTCTCGCCCGGAGACGATAACCCAGAGATCGGAGATAACTCACTGAAACCCAGAGTCTCCGGGTCAAACCCAGAGAGGTGGCAACCCTAGTCTCTGCATTATAATTAATAGAATAGAATTTCTATCAGCCTATTAAAATCAGCATCAATTTAATTACGTGTAAAGTAACTATCAATATAACTTACCATTTATCATCAATCAACATGAACACGAATTATCAAACTAGACTAGATTACCATCAATGTAGCACTGACTGAACAGACACAAAAGATCTATCCGGGTGCTTTCGCTCGTCGTGCAAATACGAACGGTGCAATCGAATGTGCACGTCGATCGTCTCCGCAGTAGCGATGTTTTGGCTCGAAAGAGTGTTAGTTGTAACGGCTGCCGCGAGATGGAGTTGACATAATTTTGTGCACTATTCAAATTTACTTACGTCGTCAGGAGAAATAATAGTTAAACCCGGAATCCGGTGGTAACTCACTGAAACCCGGAGTGGTGGCAACCCTAGTTGTTGATACCTAGTTAGTTAACGTTTATGCGTATTTGATTGTAGTTGTAGTTATTATTATTATTATTATTATTATTATTATTATTATTATTATTATTATTATTATTATTATTATTAATATTATTATTATTATTATTATTATTATTATTATTATTATTATTATTATTATTATTATTATTATTATTATTATTATTATTATTATTATTATTATTTACTTTAAAACTTTAAAACTTATTCCATTTAAATTTGCATAAAAATTTCATTACATTAAGTACACTAAGAATTAATTTAAAAATTATTTCAAAAAAATTTGGTTATAAAATTATTTTAAAACTATATTATATTATTTCTGAATGACTCCGTCTTATCAGAACTTATTTAAATTATTTTTTTACTTTAATTTACTTTATTGAAGATTTTAAAATATTACACAATTAAACCTCTATTCTCGCCTTATTGTACAAAATAGACTGTTTTTAAAATAGTTATGCAGTTCAACCCACCTTTATTCGAAGTTCTTTATTATCTTTTTAAATTCTTACTTGAATTCCCTTATTCAAATTATATTACCCAAAATTTACATTAAAAGCCATCCGTCAAAACATAGTTTTTAAAACTATCTATATCTCACTCTTAAATTCTCTCAAAATTAAAATTTCAATATGCGTGCTCAATTCTACGAAATATTTAATATTACTTTAAAAGGAACGTTTTGTTAATATTGTGAAAGAAATTTTGAAAATATTAATAAAATGGAAAATTTTCAAAAAGTTAATTATAGTAACTTCGATCGATCTGAAATTTTGAAAGAATGCATTGTTCTCGACGACGAATCTATCTGCCAAATTTCAGCTCGATCCGATTACGGGAAGTAGGTTAATTTTCGTCGCGATATTTGCGTGGCTCATACAAACTATCATACGTAGTGAAGTTAATATAGAGTTTAAAAATTGCTTTACTTTACCTTTTAAAATTATTATACACCTATTTCTCAGTCGACCACATTTCTTCAAAAAGTTTTACTTTAATAGTAAATACATACCTTAATTTAAATCTTATTATGATACTTTATTTTCAAATAATATAGCCATAATTTAATTATTCAAACATTCTATGACCAAATATGCCGAGGCCATAATATTGGGACTAGTATAATGTACAAAAATCCCTGAGACAAAAAAGAGGCCTCATCACAGTGTATTCTGTAGTCCTCTGGAGGATATTACATTTTTAGCGAGAGCCTAAAGTCCCATATCACTAGAGTGAGATTGATTGAAATACCCTGCAACAATACATAGATATTGGAAAAATATATCAAAGATATCCCAACTGATGGGAAAAGACACATATATTCAAAATATATCCAATTACATATATAAATATATATAATCTGCAAAAGAGTAATAAATAAATAACTTCACTCGTTAATATTGCACATAATTCCTTATCACAGCTTGGTTATTTCATCAAATGATTTTACGGACCCGGGATTACGCAATTATACCAATCAGTTTCCGAGTTCATTTATGAAAGCAAAGTATTTATTTGGAATGGACCTGACGGACAGGATTTGGGAGATATTTATGGACTATTGGACATTAGCTCAGCCTGAATACGATGACAAGTATAATAATTGAATATTATAAATAAATTTTTTATTTGTTTTAATCGATGCAGTGTTAATGAATTTATTGTTCACTACTTTCGAAATTCTATGTAAGATAAATTTGATTATTTGAGGGGGCCAATTATGGACATAATTCTTCCCTTCATTGGAAATTGAAATATATTTTATTATAACATTATACCTAGAGAATTGGCCATTTCATATCATATAAATTCAATTCAAGATCAAATTGGTTGCACGAATAAATCAATAAAAAGTATTGTGTAAGGTCTACTGATTTTATTGATTTATTATTATTATATTATTATGATGATAATAATAATAATAATAATAATAATAATAATAATAATAATAATAATAATAATAATAATAATAATAATAATAAATAATAATATTATTATTATTAATATTGTTATTATATTATGATTATTATATGATTATTATTATTATTATTATTATTATTATTATTATTATTATTATTATTATTATTATTATTATTATTATTATTATTATTTAAAACAATAAAATGATAATTTAAGCCTTTTGCTGCAAATAATGTATTTAATGAAAGAATTTTCGACTATAAGATAGTCAAGAGATTGACAAGGACTATCTTATAGTCGAAAATTCTTTCATTAAATACATTATTTGCAGCAAAAGGCTTAAATTATCATTTTATTGTTTTAAATAAAAATGCTGCTACCAAGCAATCATCAGTTTATACTTTATTATTAATATTGTTATTATATTATGATTATTATATGATTATTATTATTATTATTATTATTATTATTATTATTATTATTATTATTATTATTATTATTATTATTATTATTATTATTATTATTATTATTATTATTATTATTATTATTATTATTATTATTATTATTATTATTATTATTATTATTATATTATTATTATTATTATTATTATTATTATTATTATTATTATTATTATTATTATTATTATTATTATTATTATTGTTATTACTATTATTATCATTAAATAATCATAGGTTAAAAGCTCTGGATTATATTACTGCTTATTTGTCATCTTCTAACGAAAATTGGCGATATTGGATTAAATTGTAACGAATTTAAAAAAAAATATTTTGATTTAATGAATTAGATTGATTGCTCAAAGTTCCTTGAAACAGTTTGATGAAAATGAATTGGAAAGATTGATAGATAACTTGTAACATCTCATCGAAATAATGGCAACATATAATTATCAATCATTCAGAGATATGGATCAAATATTTGTCAATATAAAAGTAAACGGGATCAGACATAATATGTATGTGTCAAGGAAAATGGACACGGTAATGGACGCTAAAAATGTAATCTCACATATAACTGGGGTAGACACAAATCAAATGTTTTGCATCAAACAGAACACGGACACCAAACCTTGCGATGAGGATTTGTTTGATAACAGATTCGTTATTGAAATTGCTTTAAGGTAGGTTCTAGATTTCATGATATTGTCCAGCTGATATGGTCATTTTCATCCATTTAAGTAGATATAAATGAGCTGTGTGACTTAGACTAAAACTCAATCTCCTTAGTTTCCTTGTATTTTATATATAAGGGTCAAAAATTTTTTTTGTCTATGTTCAAGTATAATTTAAATTGACCCACACTGTGCTCACTTAGATTTCCGTTATCAGTAATTATCTGCACGTCAAGGCGTTTTACAGTCCTTAATAATTACTAAATCCGGCAGTATTTTTATATGAAAGGGTTGGTTCCACTATCACATTCCCCCGCTTTGTTTATTAGCTTCCGCAACGCATGACTTTATTTTGTTTCTCTACTCTCATCCCATGAACTTTTAGACATTTTTGAGCAATGTAGTTTAGATTACAAGGCACTTTGCATCTAATTTGTATACATAAGGTTCATACAGATAAAATCATCCCACAGGGTCTGCTAGAAGGATTCTGCTAACAAGATTGAATTATGAAAAGAAATAAATGAAATGGTAAAAAATATATGAATAGAGATGAAAATTATATGTTTTTAATAAAATACATGTAATTTATTTGATAATAAAAAAATGATATTTAAAAAATCAACCATAAAAAACATGGTTTTTGAAACTCTATATTTCACTTTTTTAATTTTAACATATTTTAGTTATAATTCCGTTATTTCTTTAATCCGAAGTTAATGAATAAATAAGAATTTATATTGTAATAAGGAAATAACAATAGATTCGACATTCAATAATTTTTAAATTAACTCACTTTCCGTGATCGGATCGATCTAAATTTTGATAGGATGCAGTGTTCTCGACAACAAATCTACATGCCAAATTTCAGCTCAATCCGGAAAGTAGGTTAATTTAGCCTCACGAAATCTACGTAGCACAAACATACAGCGAAGTTAATATAGAGAGTAAAAACATAATAATTTTAGTGGATCTATGGCCAATTTAAATATATGTTAAGAAATCGGCTTCATATAAATAAAATGTTCTCTCAATAGGTTCTATCTCTAGGAATCTCTCATCAAGGTTTTATTATGAATTTTATTAAAAGTGGCAACATTGAGTCAATTGAAAATCCGTCACTAATGGTCAGTTAAAATCGTAATGTAAATTCAAATAATAAGAGCCTTAAACCAGTTAATTTATCAAATATTAAATATATATTCTCCAATATTGACATCACAAATTTCACACCTACGAGTGAAGAACAAATTAATAAATGTCCATAAGGTAAAGCTAAAATAAACGCTTTGTTAATTTGACAAATTGAACATGTAGGAAACTTTCTTCCAATTTATTATTGATTTTTATTTCTATTTTATCCGCGTTGAAACTGAAAATCGATAAAGTCTGAAATCCATGCAGAAGTATAATATAATGTAGAGAATATAAAACTATACACACAGAAAACAAAATGAACCATAAAATAACTGGGAACCCTTTAATCGAAAATGTTATAAAAGTTCTGTTTAAATGGACATCCGAATTTTTGAAAATTTTAAAATGGCGGGGGGGGGGGGGGAGGATTGAGTTGGAGACAAAATCTGAAGCATTATATAAATAAAATTGATAATTCAATGAGCGTAACTGAATACGAAAAATTCATGAATAATATTTGATTTTTGATCTCGATTTCATAGTCAACTAATCTGTGAAATAATCACTGCAAATAGTTAACAGATCAAAGTTCATTTCAACAATATAATGTGAATCACCTGTGATTTATGTTGAGTAATTGATTCAGTTCTCAGGGGGCTCGCATGACGGAATTACCGATATTCAGCATGTGAAGATTTGTCCTTGATCAGACAAATATATTTCAGCTACCTGTTATCACTGGCGTAGTGAGGTGGCAGAGGGGGCGAACCGCCCCAGACGGGACTTTGCCACACTACGCCACTGCCTATTATTACTAAGCTATCAATATATTAGGTTGTCCCATAAGTCTATTTCGCAAATGCGCACAAAGAAATTTTCATGAACGAACCTGTATGAACCTGTGATGTTCTAAGTTCAATGTTATTATCATTGCATTCAGTCAGCCTTTAGCTAACAAATGGTGTAAATCAAATAAATAATAGTAAAGCCCTTTTTTATTATTGAACGATGGAAAATCAAAGAAAACATATAAGACATGTGATGCTGCATTGTTTTAAAAAAGGTTTTAGTGCTAGTGATACAGTAAATGAGAT
Source organism: Schmidtea polychroa (assembly GCA_959609185.1). Classification (NCBI taxonomy): domain Eukaryota; kingdom Metazoa; phylum Platyhelminthes; order Tricladida; family Dugesiidae; genus Schmidtea; species Schmidtea polychroa. The sequence goes on along the minus strand of CAUHTR010000848.1, from coordinate 38,866 downwards.
TTTTATGGTTTATGGGAATGACGTTACAAGTGTTCAAACAGTTCGCAGTTGGTTTAGGAGGTTCAGAGCCGGTAATTTTAATCTGGAAGACGAAGAACGTTGCGGCCGCCCATCCACTACGAACACGGATCTAATCATAGGCATGGTTGAAGAAAATCCGCGATATACTGTTCGCGAAATAGCTAACAAGTTAGAAATTCCACGAAAATCCATCCATAATCATCTGACAAAATTGGGTTACATCAATCGTTCAGATGTGTGGCTTCCTCATGAACTGACTGATTCAAATAAACTTCAGCGTATTTCAACATGCGTTCTTCTTCTCCAACGATAACCTTTTTTGAAGAGACTTGTCACTGGGGATGAAAGTTGGATACTCTATGAGAATATCCAACGTAAACGGTCTTGGACCAAGGGTACAGAAGATTTAACTATAGCTAAACCTGGCCTACATCCAAAAAAGGTTTTGCTATGCATTTGGTGGGATTGTAAAGGGGTAGTTTATTATGAGCTACTTCAGCAAGGTGAAACAATCAATTCAACGAAATACTGTTGCCAACTAGACAATCTAAAGGATACAATTGCCAGAAAACGGCCAGAATTAGCTTACAGACAAGGCGTTGTTTTTCATCACTATAACGCCAGGCCTCATGTTTCTTTACTCGTCAGAAATAAATTATTATCATTTGACTGGGATGTCTTACCTCATCCTCCATACTCTCCGGATATTGCTCCTTCAGATTATTATTTGTTTCTTTCATTGAAAAATTCTTTACGTGGTAAAAATTTTAATTCAAAAAATGATATAAAAATGTACCTTGATCAATATTTTGCCGACAAACCTTGGAAATTTTTGGAAGAAGGCATTATGAAGCTTCGGGAGAGATGGAGAAAGGTAATAAAACAGAATGGATCATATATTGTTCAATAAATTTTTATGAAATAAAAATTATTGTTTATTTTTTTCTTAATATGAAAACGAAAGAAACTTATGGGACAACCTAATAGATTCCAACTAATTTTTTATAATACTCCAATCGTCAAAATTTAATAGAATATTCAACAATAAAGTTAGATTAAAGATATGATCGAAACCAAGGGTTCCCAACCTTTTCATAGTACCGTACCTGTACGTTGTAAAAGATTTGATGGCGTACCGGTAAACCTAATTTTTTTAATGGGGTATAAAATGCAATAGAGATTTGTAATAAAGATTTGTAATATATATATATACTGCTAAACATATACATAAAATATAATTATGACTTAAAAATTAGTTAGTCAAAAGGTTGCGCCTGTTTATTATTAACTAAAGAAGAAATATCAGACTCAATGTTTGTCAGTTTAAGGCGAAAATCCGATTCAATGTCCAGCAAAGCTCCATACTTGCTTTCCATCGCAGCCATTGCATAAAATCCTGTTTCATATAAATATGTGATTGCAAATGGAATTAAAAATTTTTAGAAAATTAGAAATTGTAAAATATTAAAATCTATAGGTTATTGTAGTCATGTTTTTTTTTATCGTAAAACAGAATTTTAATAAATTTTTGTTTTATATATAGTAAAGTAATTCGCGTACCAGTAGCTACTTGCACGCATACCTGTATTGGTACGCGTACCCAAGGTTGGGAATCCCTGATCTAAATGATGAATAACCTTTATAAAGCGTTTATTAGGAAATTATTACTTAAAAGTTTATTAGCATTTTAATGTCAAGGTGTCGTAATAATTTGATCTTTCGTCTCCTAGTATGGAAGATGTTGAGCAATTAAAATTGTTAGCGAAAGGAGGATTCGGAGCTGTATATTTGTACCAAGATAAAGTAACCAAGGAAAAATTTGTAGTTAAAAGGCAAGATGGAAAAGGATGATGATCTTTACCGAGAAATCAGTCTTCAATTTCAGTTACAGAGTTCACAATTTATTCAGTGCTACTCTGGACTTTATTCAGATGACGGGAATCTCTATATGGCAATGAAATATATGTCAAAGGTCTAGTGGTGTTCTTTTCATATTTTATATCTTATTATGCAGTTAGGGTTCCCTTAGAGAATATTTGAAACAAGTCAAACATATCGCTGAAGATGAGATCGCAGGAATTTGCAGTCAGATTCTGCTACAAATCGAGGAGATCCACCGGCACAAAATTATACATCGGGATATCAACAGTTTGTTATATTTTCACTTGAAATTTATACAGTTATCATAGGTAAAAATATCGTATTCGATGAATTTCACAATGCCAGGCTGATAGATTTTGGAATTTCCAAGAATGTGAGTGGGATCTCCCCGGAGCAATTAAGTGAAAAGTTAAAGAAATATATGAACGGCAACTTGCGTTACTTGGCACCAGAATATTTGAACAATGAACCGTATACAGAGAAAATTGATATTTGGTCCTTTGGTGTTGTGACAGTTGAAATGTTCACAGGTATGTCTGGAAATATTTTTTCATATTTATCCACTTTTATTATCAGGTTTCAAGCCTTATCACAGAATCACAAAATTTTTGGCTTCGATGAAAATCCGAAAGACTAAAAAAATCACATTCAAATGTCCCAAACCAATGTCGAAAGAACTGAACCACTTTATCAGTCTTTGCCTGGACCCGAATCCCCAATTGAGAGCGAATGTGTTCTACTTGAAACAAAATTTGTTTATTCAAAATTATTTGAATAGCATTGCAAAATAATAATTTTATTTATTAAATTTAATAATATTTTTTAATAACCACTGACGCTGCATAACCTTTAACTCCATAACATTCCTATATTTAATGAGGATATCAGGAGTGAGGCTAAAAGTTCCTTGGCTATTTTCAACATTTTTTCTTTTTTTCCAATCAGTTTCCCATTCATTCTGCTGAAGATACCTGAATGGCAAAAAAATTAAATAATGTTCCAAAATGAATAGAAATGATCAGGGGAAATGGTTACAATGATATCCTGCTCGGAAACTCTGAAAAAACTAATGAAGCGAAGAAATTGGAAATACAAATGAAAAATGAACACAAAACAATTTGTGAATGGAAAATCTCTTATCTTAATAATTTACACGAGATAATGAATAAATCACTGGAACTGTCGGGAAAATACAAAGGAAGAAATGAAACAAGATGATATATCTGTGATTGGTCACTCATTGTAAGCAAGTATATATCAGAGATAGTGCGGGAATTAGGAATATCCAAAGGAATATGTTAGAAAACAAGATGAATATCTATATCAGGAAATAGTGAGGTATAAAAGAGAGATACTAGTTGCAAGAGACAGAAGAAAATTTATTTGGGGGAACAGAATTAGAGAGGAGATTATATAAGGAGATTATAGTCCCTTTACCCCGAATTCCCAGCCCGATAGAGGTGGGTTTTGGTGTTACTTCCTTCTGCATCAAGAATATTTCCACTTGGAATGATTTTATTGGAACATTTGTATAAAGTTTGTTAAGGAATTTTTGGTCATAGATATTTTTGTAGATGATTTTCATTGGATAATTTCGAGTCAATAGCAGACATGAGTAGTGGGGATATATCCCTCACGCCCTCAACCCCCCCGGCTTAGTGAGTTTCAAGCTCATATTTTGAGTAAAAAGACCCTAAATCCTTTCGTTTATAAGCCTTTTATGCATTTATTTTTAAAACCATAAATTCTCATAAATTCTCATATTTCCAACCACTTTCAACTTTTAACTTCAAAACAAGAAGAAAAAAAGACAATGAGATGGAATTCCCACATCACCGAGTCGGGTTTCGGGCGTGAGGGATATATCCCCACTACTTGGAGGAACTGCGATCTTGGGGAATACAATACTGCGAATGCCATCTCGGCGAATGCCTCTCGGCGAATGCGGTCTTGGGGAATACAATACTGCTGAATGCGGTCTTGGTAATAAAAAAAATAAAAATCAAAATATATAAAAAATTAAAAAAATAAAATATTAAAATATTAAATTTTAAAAATAGAGTATCCAGTAAAAAAATTTTTTAAAAAAATGAATGATTACAGTTGTGAACCTTGTGGAAAAATTTTTAAAAACAGAACAGCTCTACTGTCTCATCAAAAATCAAAAGCACATTTATTAAAAACAAATAGACTTAATAATTCAAACTCTAAAATCTGTACTAAATGCAAAGCAAGATATCTACTTTCAGGATTCGATAGACATTTTCCAAGTTGTATTGGAGTTCCTAAAAATATGGAAAAATTTGAATGCTCTATATGTAAATTAAAATTTAAAATAAAATCTTATTTTTAAAACATGTAAAATTATGTGCTATAAAAAATAAACAACCTTTACCTAAAAGAGATTCTGACTCGGAGTCTGAGGATTCTGATATTGAACCTGAACACATTGAAAAAGAAAATTACAATTGGGATGACTTCAATCACATAGATGTATTTGGAGAACAAATGTTTTCCTCTGTAATCTCAGAGTATATAAAAGCAAATAAACAAAACATAAAAAACTCAATGGATAATGCCATAAGAATTTTTGGTCAATCAAGATTCAATATTATAAAATATAAAATTAAAGTCTTTGCAAAATATTGGAGAGGACCGGGAGGCCAAGGAGGAGAAGGACCGGGAGGCCAAGGAGTTGCAATGCCTCTGGATTCTATTGTTGAATCGATTTTTAAATATTTATTCTCTACAAAAGCAATAAATAAAATCATTAATGATCTAAGCAAAGAGATGGAAGAACAACAAGAACAAATAGAACAAGAATTGGGAGAATCAAATTTAAGATTCCATTCTTTCCAATCTATGGAGATTGAATATTGGAGAGCAGCAGCCCCGAATCCAAGATCTTATATTCCTACAGGATTCAAGTCTATTCATGTTTTAAATATAAAGAATGGTGATAACAAATGTCTTCAATGGTCAATACTTGCTCACTTACATCCACAAGCAAAGAATGGTGAAAGGGTTAGCATGTATAAACAATATGAAAATGAATTAATATATCCGCAAGGCTTTGAACATCCAATGAAAATTGAATACATTTCAAAATTTGAAGAATTAAATAATCTCAAACTTAATATTTATGAATATTCTCCACCTGAGAAGAATTTTTGGGAATCCACAAAAGATTTTAGAAAATATATTATTCCAATTTATATTTCAAATAGAGAATTATCTAAAGAAGATGAGAAAAGAGAAATATATCTTTTAATATTAGAAGAATTTATTAAGATTTCAATACATAGTTCCTTACATAGTTCAACACAGAATGACTTCGTACAAAGTCTAATGCCTAATGAGAATGTTTATCCTTACGAAAGTTCAATATATAATGACGAAGACAGAGTCGGGGTTACAATGGATGAAAATAATGATGAAGAAAATAATGAGGATGAAGAATTTAATATGATACTAGATGACGAAGTCATAATGGATTCAAATACTGAGAACACAAGGCCTGAGGGAGAGGACCTAGAAAGGAATCAACATTATGTCTTAATAAAAAACTTTCAAAGTTTTATGCGTTCAACAAAACTACCTAGAGGTGGAACAACTTGTAAAAGATGTTTACATTATTCTACAACTGAAAATGCTTCAATTAAGTATCTAAGACTATGTGAGAAGAACCAACCAGCTTTAATTAGAATGCCTACAAACACAGACATGCACTTTAAAAATTTTTCAAATTTATTAAAATCATTAGGTGAAATATATGGAGACTTTGAAGCAATAAATATAGAACTTGATTTAGAAAAAGAATATTTTAAAATAATAGAAAAATATGATTTAGTAGATTCCTTTGACAAATATTTAAGTAGCATTGAAGGCCATAGGACCGAAGGCCATAGAACCAAATGCTCAAGAGAAGACACTATGAAAAACTTTCTATGGGAAAATAAAAAATCTTATACAATAAGAACTAGTAAACAAATACCAACAACCTATAAACTACTTTTTAAAAGTAATTATCCAGAGATTATAGAAAGCAAAGAATATTCATATAGAGGAACTTCTTCTGAGGATACTTTAAACCAATTTGTTGCTGATGTAAACAATTTAGAACATGAATTATTTATACTATTACAAGCAGATTATAAATTAAATATCTCAAACGAACAATTAGAAGAATATAAAAATGCTAGTGAGTGCTGGATGTGCAAACAAGGATTTTACTATGCTAATCCCTCAGTTATAGATCACGATCATTTAAAAAAGGAAAATAATTATCGAGGAGCAGCCCATAAAAATTGTAATCTTAATTGTCGCATTCCTAATTTTATACCAGTTATATTTCACAATCTTTTTGGATATGATTTACATTTATTTATAAAGGCTCTAGCTATAGATGCTAAAAACTCTTTCAAGATTATAGGACTAACAAAAGAAAAATATAAATGCATACAATATGGTTGTTTAAAATTTATAGATTCCTTAAACTTCCTACAAATGTCTCTGGACTCAATAGCGAAAACAATGAAGCCAGAAGACTTTAAATATACGATCAGCATGGCTTTGAAGAATATTCCAGTGGAAGAATACTCCACATGTCTATCAAAAGGAATCTATGCATACGACTACATGAATTCATTTGAAAGATATAATGAAACATGTCTTCCAAGTAAAGAACACTTTTATTCAAAACTTACATTATCAGGGATTACAGATCAAGAATATTCCCGAGCTCAGAAAATGTGGGACTTGTTTGATTGTAAAAACCTCGGGGATTATACTGACATGTATTTATCCTTGGATGTTTACATCCTAGTAGATTGCTTTTCAGCATTTTGTAAAGCCTCTGATTTAGTACCTTATAATTATATAACTCTTCCAGCTTTATCTTGGGATACAATGTTATATGATAAATGGATTTCCAATTCTGATGAGGAGGATAAGAAACTAGAATTAATAAGTGATCTTGACATGTTTAATCTATTTAAACAAAATATTAGAGGTGGTATTTCTTCTGTAATGGGAGATAGAGATATAAGTACAAATAATTCAATAACTATTATTGATAAATATTTCATGGATTCTGATTCTGATTCTGATACAGAGTTCCTTAAGTCAATTCCTGATTATATTAAAATAGAAACTCCAGAAGATTCTAAATTAATAATGCAAGCTTTAAACAATCCCTGTGAAGTACTTTATGTCGATGCAAATGCTCTATATGGAGGAACAATGAAACTTTATCTACCAATCGGCAGCTTCTCCTGGGAAGGAGTTCTGAAAGATGATAGCCTGAATGCTGATAGTCTGAATGCTGATAGTCTGAATGCTGATAGTCTGAATACCAATAGCCCTCTATATGCCCTTATAAAAGAAATACTTTTAACCCCTAAAGATTCTGAATATGGTTATAGCATAGAATGTGATCTCGAATATCCTGATGAAATAAAATCTAGAACTAGATTTTTTCCACTGGCTCCAGAAAAAAGAAAGATTGATCTCAAAGAACTTGCAGATTGGCAAATTGGAAAACAGATACCAGCAAGTGTAAAACTTTTATGTGATCAAACTGATCGAGAATATTATCTCACTCATTATCTCAATCTTCGACTTTATCTTTCACTCGGAATGCATTTGAAAAAGGTTCATAGCATTATAAAATTCAGACAGACACCATTTATGAATGACTATATTGATGGAAATATTGAGAAAAGAAAAGAAGCAAAGGCTGCTGGAAATAATAATCAAGATATGATTTATAAACTTAAAAACAATGCAGTCTTTGGCAAGACCATGGAGAATGTTGACAAGTATACTAATATAGAACTCTTGACAAATACTCCTAAAGACTTTGCAAGATACAACAGAATGCTTGGAAAGCCTACATAAAAATGCTGAAATATTCTCAAAGAATCTAGTTGCAATCGAAATAAAAAATAATGAAAAAACTTATAATAAACCAATCTCTATGGGCTTTGCAATCTTGGAGCTTTCTAAATTACAAATGTATAAGGCTTATTATTACACCATCTCACCATGTTTTAAAGATCGAGCTCATCTCTGTGCAATGGATACAGATAGTTTCATTTTCATAGTAGACGGAGAAGATGTGAAAAAAGAAATCTCGGAGCATCCTATACTTTCAAAACTAATAAATCAATCCGGAGATCTATATGCCTTCAAAGATGAAAGAATAAATGACCTAATAGAAAATGCGGCACATATTAAATCTAAACTATATTCTCATTATCTGATGAAAAGACCAAAAATGGTAAAGCAAACAGTTAAAATCTGGAATAGGGATTCAAAGGCTTTCGATGATTTTACATTTGAACGACCTGAAATAACAAGGGGTAACAAACGTAAACGTAAAGATAACAAATGTAAAGGAATACAAAAAGCAGTATCTAAGAATATACAACATCAAGATTATAAAGATGCACTAAAAGAAAACCATCAGGATAAAATAGAAGAGATTCATCAACTTAAAAGTGAAAAGCATAACATGTACCTACAAGAATCGGCTAAGATATCATTATCAAATTATGATGATAAAAGATTCATCTTGTCTGATATGAAAACAACTCTTCCAATTGGAAATGATTTAATCCCTATAATAAAGAATCTTGACAAAATAAATAAAATCTATGATTTAAATCTTACTGATCTTGATATTTATAGAGTTGAGATCATTTATCCTAAAAGACCACCACAATTTGATTTCCTTGTTTATATGCCTTTATATTGTCAATTTAAAAATTCAATACGCATAGAGAAAAAATGTTTCAATATTGAAGATATTAAAGATTTAAGTACTGAAGAATTTAATTATAATAAAACTCAGATAGAAAGTATTATTAGGACCAGGGGTAAATAGTTCCTTACTTTGTTAGTTCCTTATTTCATTAGTTCCTTATTTCATTAGTTCCTTATTTCATTAGTCCTTTTTTTCACACACTTCGTTCTCTCCTTTTCCGAAGGCACTGCGCTAGGTCTCCCCCTTTTTAAGTCTCCCCCTTTTAAACCTCTCCCTTTTAAACCTCTCCCTTTTTAAGTCTCCCCCTTTTCTTCGTAAGGAACTCTGTACGAAGTCATTCTGAAAGGAACTGCGTGTGAAACTCCGTACGAAGTCATTCTATAAGGAACTGCATACGGAGTCCAGACATATCAAATTTCTTCATATCAAATTACTCCTTATAAAATGGATGCATTTTTGAAAAAAGTAGATCAGATTGCTACAGTTGATACTTCAAAATTAAACATGTTTTTATTAAAAGAAAAAGCCTTAGAGTTTACTAAACTTTTAAGTGAGNTCAATAAAAAAGATTTACACAGTCCCTAAAGCCTTCTCCTTGAGTCTTTGGAATCTTAGAAGACTTTGGAATTGGAATCTTAGAAGTCTTTGGAGTCTTTGGAGGCAAGCTCGCATCAACCTTAGAGTCTTTTAGACTCCTATATCTATCAGTTAATTCTTCATCACTTAATCCCTCTATTAACATCTTATTCTCATAAAATTTAGTGTCTATAAATTTCCTTAGATCTTTAATGTGTGGAGCAATATGACATCCTTGTGCTACCTCTATTAATTTCATATAATCTTCACATTCTTCAAGTGTTGTATCTTCTGGAATACGTCCACAAACTAATTCTGAAAAATTAAATGTAAATCTAAAAGTTACATATTGATGGTTATAAACATTTTTGAGATCTAAGATATGCTTCTTCCTCGTATTCCTCAGTATGCAGTTCCTTATCGGATTTCCTCTGTACGCAGTTCCTTATCGGATTCCTCTGTACACAGTTCCTTAGGGGACTGCTGTGTATATAATATAAAGTTATGATTATGAATTGTTATTATTTGAAATCCATTATTTGGATTAATAATAAATGTTGGTTTGGTTGTAACACTTAATACCCTTCTATTAATTATAGGATCAAATACATATGGTTGTATGTTTTTATATAGATCTTCAGAGTAATCATCATCAAGTCCAAAGTCTTTGGGGTTTAGTTTTTCTATAGCTTTAATAGTTGGTTCTTGTTGTTTAGTTAATACTTCATTTAATGCTAAGGATTCAGTATTTTGATTTATAGTTTTTTTATTATATTTATCTTGTTCTCCTTCTAATTTTTTTAAAAGTGCTAATCTTTCTTCGAATACCATTTTAGGATGTAATATATGAATGTATTATTCCTTCCAAGGTTTCAAGTATAAAGCCTTGCCATCTTTAATTTTACAAAGACATCCATTCTTTAAAGATTTACATATTCTTTTAAAACTCTCTTTATCTTTTGAAGATAAAGAATCTGATGTTAAAATTTGATTTTTTAAAAAATCATTTAAACCACGGCCTTTATAAGAATCAAGATAGAGCGCAGAGCCTGAAGTCTTCTGGGCCTCAGTCTTCTTTAAATTTGCAATCTCGGCTACTAGTTTTTCTTTTTCCAAGTCTTTATTTCTTGCTTCTCTTGAATTGCTTACAGTTTTTGCTACTCCGGCAGAGATTGCTGTAGCACCACCTAGTCCAGCAATGATTGCAGGTATTAAAGCTGCTAAAGGAAGAAAGCCTCCCTCGTGACCAGGGCCGGCTTTAGTTGGAAGCGGTGGATGCAAAGCATCGGGGCGCCTCTCGGAAAGGGCGCTAAACAATTTAGAATTTTAGTTTCTTTTTAATATTTAACAAAAAAACCATTAACAAATTTTTTTTTAATAAGAATTTTTTTTTTTTTTAAATAAAATTTCCTTGAAAAACTACTGGCCTACTAGTTTTCGAAGTGTTTAAGAATTGTTTAATTATTTCGCAAAACAAAATAAATTATACATGCATAAATTTATTTTGAAACGGCCTGCTATATTCGGTTTAGTTATTTCGATTAAAAAAATTAATGCTAAAAAAAATTATTTTAAAAGTCTACCAGTTCTATTCAGTTTTCAATCAGTTCAGTTGTTATTTGGTAAACTTTTTTCGCTAATAAAAAAAAATTTAATATTAAAATTTTAATAGTAAAATAAAAAAGTGTTCAGTACAGTTTAATAGTAAAAAAGTGTTTTGTTTCAGTACATTAGTTATTTTGCGGAATTGAATCATTGTACGGTGGTAGGTATTATTTAATTATTTTTATCTTTACTTCTAAAATTTATATTTTTTTAATTAAAAAAATTTTTATTAGCTTACCTATATCATAAAATATGAATTCAAAGACAAAATTATCCGGGTGTGAAAATCGAAAACGAAAGGCGAAGAGAGAGTTGGAGGAACAAAAAAATCAGGGAAGCCTTAACCAATATTTAAAAAAAGCAAATTTGACAATACCTACAATAACGTTAACGGATGATCAGATTATTCCAGAGGATAGCACAAATGGTGAAGTTAGAAATAATGCCACTAATGAGACACAATCTATAAATTTACAAACAGAAATAACATCTTCATCTAACAAAGAGCTTCAAACCATACATTTAACTGAAACTATAAGTAATAGTGCTAATTTTCATTCAATTGATCCCGCAACTTGGCCTAAATTTATTAATGATAAAATTAGAAAAATTATTATTGAGCAAGGACCAATGCAAATAAGGAAAGAAGTTTATCCCCGTGATGATGATGGACGAAGTTTTACTAATTATTATTACAATCGTAAATTACCTAATAATGAAATTATACCAAGATCATGGTTAGTTTATTCAAGTTCAGCAAACCGTGTTTTCTGTTTTTGTTGTAAATTGTTTATAAATCAAATAGAAGGAAACCAGCATTTGATTATAAATGGTTTTAGTTGCTGGAGAAATTTGTCAAAAACACTTGCAGCTCATGAAGTTAGTACATTACATGTTAATTGTTTTTTAAAGTGGACTCAATTAAAAAAGAAAATGAACAACTTAACTACAATAGATGCTGAACTCGTAAAAGTATACGCAGTTGAAAAGAAACATTGGTACGCTGTTTTGGAGAGAATTGTCGAAATCATAAAATATCTTGCCAGACAATGCCTGTCTCTGCGTGGCTCGTCAGATACTATCTATGAAAAAAATAACGGTAACTTTTTAAAATTTGTAGAACTTTTTTCTAAATTTGACATAGTAATAGCAAATCATTTAGCAAAGATACAAAAAAAGGAGACACAAACAGTTCATTATTTAGGCAAAACTATACAAAATGAAATAATATCGTTGATCTCTTCGAAAATTTTGCAAAATATTATTCAAATGATAATTAATGCCAAATATTTTTCTCTAATATTAGATTGCACTCCTGATATTAGTCATAACGAACAAATGACATTTATAGCCAGATTTGTCAATAAAGATGAAAATAATGAAGTTGCAATAAGCGAACATTTTTTGGGATTTTTAAAAGTATCTGACTCCACAGGAAAAGGTTTAGCAACTTATCTTATTGACAACATTAAAGATTTAGGTTTGAATATTAATGATCTACGTGGACAAGGTTACGATAATGGCGCAAATATGCATGGGAAAAATAATGGGGTCCAAAAACGTATTTTAATTTGAATTCTCGTGCATTTTTCGTCCCATGTGCTGCACATACACTTAATTTAGTAGTGAATGATGCAGCCAAAATTAACACAGAATCATTTAGTTTCTTTTCCACTATTCAAACAATTTATAATTTCTTTAGCGCTTCAACAAAACGATGGGAGTTCTTAAAAAAAAATACTAAAATTACAGTAAAACCTTTGTCAGCCACCAGGTGGGAATCAAGAGTCGATGCCCTTCGTCCACTTAGGTTTGAAATAGCTGAAATTTTAGATGCTTTAGTTGACATTTATGAAAACCTAGAAATAGATAATAATACAAAGCATGAAGCTAAGGCTGTGGCTTTCAAAATAAAAGAGTATGAATTTATATGTTCAGTGGTTATTTGGTACGATGTTTTAAGTAAAGTTAACGTTGTTAGTAAACTGCTCCAAAATCCAAATCAAAACTTAAATGTTTCTTCAGTTGCGTTAAATAGTCTTATTAAATTTATTGAAGAATATAGATCCGATGAAAATTTTAGTCTTATTCTTCAAACGGCAGAAAATATAGCAGCTGATTTAGAAATACCTGCGAAATTCAAAGATAATACGTTACGAAGAAGAAAGAAAAAAATTTTTGGTTATGAATCTGTAGACGAAACGCCAGTTGATTCCGATACTTAAATATAAAATATCATTTTTTCTGCCAATTTTAGATATTACTATCAATTCTTTAAAAGAAAGGTTAATCTTTTCACAAAATATAGTGAAAAATTTGAATTTATACATAATATAAAAGAAATTAACAAAATGGATGATAATACATTAAAAAAACATTGTTCTGATTTAGAAATAATGCTAACCGATGGCGAGAAAAAAGATATATCTGCAACAGAATTATTTAATGAAATAAAAATAGCAAAGGAATTTTTGAAAGACTTTGAAAACCCACTAAACATCTTGCAATATATACAGTGCTCGAAGTGGAACAAAATATGTGCCGGGATAGGCATGCTGTGGCACCCGGGATTCCAGGCTTTTATGCAGAAATTTTCAGTTGGGGGTGTTGCAAAACTTTGGGGGTGTCCAACAAATTTTTTTTTTGGGGGGGGGGGGTGTCCACTCATTTCATCATAAGTTTCAGGGGGTGTACCTGTTTTAATGTGGGGGGGTGTCAAACAATTTTTGGGGGTGGGTAAATCCCTGCGGGATTCTCATTTTTAACCAAGCAAAATGACAGAGATTTTTTGCATGTGTAAATTTGTCTGATAAATAATCGGAAATTTGTTTCAAATATAAAGCGTCAACGTCTTACTCTGATAGTCCTTTTGGTAATAGCCCATTTTCTCACATTACCTCAAAAAAACTGCAAATTCACTTAACTTTCTACGTGCTTTTATTCAACATTTAATTACAGTAAAATATATTAAAGAACTGGTAGCACTAAATGCTGTCAAACATGTTGAGAACATATCGTCAACAGAGTGGGAATAACACTAACAAACCCTCATAACTTGCAGAGAGAGTACATTGATGTTTCGCTAACGGGATCATCACGGACAATTCGCGATAGGCAGTTCTTTTCGTCTGCATGTCTGTGGCCACTGGTTAGCCAACTTTGCACATAAGCAGAGGGCTTCCATAATCTTAATGGGGGACCCACAAGGCGAATCATCATTAGTGCAGAAGCACGCGATATGGATAAGCTTGAGCGGCAGTCAGTAACAATTAGATTCATGGCACTGAACCCACGTTCACACTCGGCAGTTGATACAGGAATGCATTCTATTGTACGGAGAAGTGGCAGCAGTTGTTGTGAAATGCGCTTGCCACCATTTTCAATAAATTCCCGCATCCCCTGGAGAGAGCTAGCAGTGTCGATTTTGAATCGGGTGCAAAGCGCCCGGATACTGTCATCACCGTATAAAATATCCATTGAATCCGGCCAGAAGGATGGGTATAACACTTTAAGGTGATTGTAAAGCAGCGTGTTCGTAGAATGTGCGGATGTTACGTTGCTGGAATGATGTGTTGGGAGAAGTCGCGATTCCAGATTGTCTCGTAAGGCTTGGAAAAACCGATTAGCATTAATGAGTACATCGCATTTGCTGCCCTCGTGCAGGGTAATTCCTTTGAACGCTGGTTTTTCAGAGATTTCACACAAATGCTCTCCTCTTCCTTTTTTTAGGGACTCTAGGACAAGCAGCTCACGGTTGATGAGTTTGTGTGCCTCTGGAATGCTCATGTCCCGGCGCTGTAGAGAAAGTGAAAGGTCTGCTAGCTCTTGTAAGCCATCGTACATCACAGCTAAATTGTGCACAAAAGTGAAAGTAGATAACCGTAGAGAAAGGCCAATGTAGGTAGCCTGCTCTCGTTTATCTCTGGATGGATCTATGGCAGCCTGTTGAAAGTGATAATAGAGAGCTGGATAATTTTCCCATACTGCTTTCATTGTCCGCACGCTTGATGCCACCCAACGTGTACTTAATATTCGTCCAATCGAAAGCAGTTGCTGTCCAAGTGAATTTGCTACATCGTGCAATTCCCGTTGATTTTTAGGTGAGGCATGATACAAACTGTTTACTCCACAAACCTCTTCTACAGTATCTCCGACTCCCAATTCTAAACGGTGTGCCGCACAGTGCCAGATAACAACGTGGGAGAATTTCCTCACAATAAGTGCACCAACTCCAGCGCGACGTCCCAACATAACTGAAGCGCCATCACAGCAAAAGCCAATCCAATTTTCAGTGAGATAAGCTTCACCAATACCGTGCTTCTCCAAAGAAACTAGAAGATCTTGAAATATAACTTGGGATGTCGTTCCATTCAATTCAATTAAATCCAGGAAGACAGTATTGACCTCATGGTGCAAGACGCAGCGAATGTAAATTATCAACGTAGCTTTTTGGCTAAGTGAGGTCGATTCATCAATGAGGATAGATATCTTGGCATTCTGACTAATGATTTCCTCCAACATCCTTTTACGCATCTCTTTTGCAATGTGGTCAATTATATTGGCGCATGCATGATCGCTGTGGAGAATCCTTCCCATGTCTATTCCATTGAGCCGTTGCAAGTCGATTTCCATCTCCATGTCCGAAAAAGGCCTGTTTAACTTGGCCTGTTTATATGCCGTTCGGAAAACTCTTTCAGTAGATGCCTCATAAGCTTTACAATGAATAGTTGCCAGATTTTCCATAATCGCAGATTTCTGAGTATTCAATATCATACATGCTGTCTTATGTGCTGAGCTATTCAAGTGATCAAGCATCTTTTTGCGGAGAGACTGTTGCTGCTTTGCAAGAGTGTCACCATAGTGTGTAACATTTGCCGACATCCATTCCTCTGACATTTTGACGCCACGACTTTTATGCGGACCAAGCAATTTCACCTTGTGACACGTGGAACATCCTAAATTCTTAGCAGAAACAATCAGCCAATCATATTTGCTTTTGTATTTCAGCCAGGTTTCCACTGTCCAACAATCAGGTATAGATGGAGAATCACGTTGCACTGTCTCAGAGTCATTGGGGATAATGGTGATTGACGATGACACACTAGAAGTAGATGGAGAATCACGTTGCACTGTCTCAGAGTCATTGGGGATAATGGTGATTGACGATGACACACTAGAAGTAGATGGAGAATCACTTCGTTACATTTTCAGAGCCTTCGGCTTAAAAAAATCATCAATCCGTTTCACTCGTTTAAGAGACATGAGTAACTCAGACAAAAGGCTCACAAGCAATAGTGTCAATAGAGAATGTGAGTGGACAATCCAAATGTGTGAGATAAGAATAGAGGGATAGAAAGAGCTAGACTATGTGGTCGTGATTATGAGTTGCTATTAATTTAATTGGTCCATTTCATAGACACAAAATACGTAATAACACACCCTTTGTGTAAGCTACGCAGTGCCCGTGACAAGAAACTCATGCCTACACTTTCACACACACACCTTTAATACATCAAAACTCATACTATATACAGTGGATAAGAAGTACGATAAAGGCATTGAAGCGGTCCTATCTCTTACATATTGTGATTGTCAATATGTGCATGTGTATGTATATCTGCGTAACACATATATGTTTTCTTATCACGTTAATTATAACAGCTCTCTGCATGTGAAATCATGCACACATTATATATAGAGGGGGTCGCAGTATAAATAACTCAACAAACAACTTGCTGGTTTAACTAAAATAAATAAGAGAATATACCTACCTATCCATTACTGCTGCTTGGGAAATTCTTAATTGAATAGAGAATAGAGAATAAAGAATATATATATACATACATATATGGATGTACTATGTGTGACTTTAATTGCAGTATTTGTGTGCCTATAAAATGAAATAAGTACCGGGATAAACCTATAGATTATATGAAATGAAGTGCCGGGATGCAATTCCGCCTACATAATCAATGCCGGGATAATATCCCGGCTATCCCGCCTCACTTCGAGCACTGAATATATATATATAAATCTACTGGATTCCATTTTTCCCAATTTTGTAATTGCTATTAAAATATTTTTAACTTTACCAGTTTCAGTTGCTAGCGGAGAACGATCTTTTTCGAAGCTTAAACTAATTAAAAATTATTTAAGATCAACAATTTCACAAGAAAGATTAGTTGGTTTAGCAATGATATCGATTGAAAGTGATATATGCGACAAATTAGATATACATAATTTAATTGATGAATTTGCCAGTTTAAAAGCTAGAAAAGTAAATATCTAGAATAATAGTTTTGTCAATTTTTATACAAAATATATGTATGTTATGTAATTTTTGTATATTATAATATTGTTTCAATAAAATAAAAAAATATATATAAACAAAATAAAACCTGTATTTCACTTGGAAAAGAATTATTATTAATTTTTTAATGTTTTTATTACAAATTTAATATTGCCAATTAAATTACGTTAATTCCAAAAAACCAATAAAATAAATGGGCGTCTAAAATGAGTTTCGCATCGGGGCGCTACTAATGCTAGAGCCGGCGCTGCTCGTGACCCTTTCCTCCGGACTTAGATTGTCTCTCCTTTAGTTGTTCATGAACCTTTTCCTTTACTTGTTTTCCAATAAAATATTTCTTACCAGAGATTACAACTGATTTATTTTTATTTGAATTTATTAATTCTCTTAGGCTTTCCTCTAAAGATTCATTCCCAGTCATTTTATAATAAATAAAAATGGCTTCTTGGAATCCGATTTTAAATAGACATAAACCAATTTTTAATAATAAATTATTTCCTAATAATTTTAGATTATTAATTGTTGGTTCTTCAGGTTGTGGAAAGAATGTACTTCTTTTGAAAATGTTGCTTGAAGACAAGTTTTTAGATTATAATAATTTAATTTTTTATTCTACAACCATAAATCAACCAGAGTTACAACTTTTGAAATATGGCTTTGAGAGTAATTTAAGTAAAGAAGCATTGATTGATATTTTTAAAAACCAAGATACTTATCCTGAAGAAGTTTTTACTCCTTCAGATATTATCGATTGGTATATTGAGAATCATTCTGAGGGTTGTTCTGAGGGTTGTTCTGTTGCTGAGGAATCTAGGGAGATTAATAACGAAGTCACAAGGAAGTTCAATACTGAAAAGTTCAATTCTGAAAGGAAGTTCAATCCTGATACAGAGTTCCTTAAGTTTAATACTGGGAATCCAACACGAAGTCTAATGCCTAATGAAAAGTTCAATCCTGAAAGGAAGTTCAATAATGATAAGATTAAAGTTTTATTCTCTAATAGACCTGAAGATATTTTGCATTGCGATTTACTTCCTAAAGATAAAAAGAACCTAGTCATATTTGATGATGTTGTTAATTTAAAAAATCAAGAGATTCAAAAGAGTTACTTTACAAGAGGTCGACATAATAATTGTAATGTAATTTATATATCCCAAACCTATTATGCCTTGGATAAAAACTCTATAAGAAACAATTCCAATTGTTTTATATTTTTTAAATTAAATCATCGAGATAAGAATATGATCTATAATGATTTATTTTCTGAAGTAATACATGATAAGACTAGGTTTGACATGAGTGTTGATTATCATTGGAAAGAAAAATATAATTATATTTATTTAGATCGAGAGGCTGGAGAAATTATGAATACTATTTTTTGATACGCAGTTCCTTACGAAGCGCACAAACGGAGTTCCTTAAGGATTGAGAACTTCAATTACTGAATCAACTAACTCCCTATCCCATATTTGTTTTCTACTAGAAGAGAAATGTTCCCAAAATTTATTTTTTATATTTTCTACTACTTCTTTAATAATTCTTTTTTCTTGTTTGCTAATTGGTTTTAGTATAATATCCTCAGGTATTGAATCCTCAGAATTGTACTTATCAAGTCTTGTGTCCCCAAGTATCGAATCCTTTCGGACTGATATATAATTTGGAACTCTTTGTGTTGTCTCAAATATTTCTTCAAGAGCCTCTGCTATGCTAATCCCTTGTTTTTTATTTTTTATAGTCTTTGCAAATACATCTCTTGAATCAAGATCTATAGCAATTAGGATTATTTTATCTCCTTCAGTTGATTTACAAGGCATACGAATAAGATCCATAAGCCAATGGGAATCCAACCTCTGCTCATGAGAATCCTGACTCACTCCAGCTCCAACAAAGATCTTAGCCTTCATTGCTAATTTAACTAGGGCTCTTTGAATCCTTTCTCCACTTGATGGATTCTGGATATTATTTAAATCATGTATTAAATTAACATCCACAAGGTGTCGGTCTCTAATGTCTTCAGAATTATAAGCAATATCGTGAGAAAGTGCTGCTTGATCAACTCTATTTATTGGTTCTTCTCCAGGTTTAGGAGTATTATTTTCATCAAGACGAATATCCAATCGGGTTCCAGGTCCTGTATAATTATGACGAAATAAGTGTCTTTCGCCTGGATATTTTTCAGTTGTAAAGGGCTTGAAGATACTGGACATTACTTTTGAAGATTGAAGATCACCACCGTGTGCATGCCCTTCTCCCCCTTTTGTGCACTTCGTTCTCCCTTCTCCCTTTCTCCCCCATATAGGACTCGGGATTGAATTACTCAAACCTTGTGCACTCTGTACGCAGTTCCTTATTGAATTAGCTTGACTCGTTGCTTGTGAGCCCTGATGTTTTTTAGTTTTAAGATGTCTTGCTTTGTGTTGTTTTTTAACTTGACAATTACAACTTTCACAATACCAATATTTATTCATAGACATTTTATTCATAGACATTTTATTTAAAGATTTTTAAGGATATGTTTCACAAGTCTCCTCGTACATTTTCAATAATTGAAATCTTTCCAGCATACAACTTCATTTCTATTTTCTTTTCTTCTAATATTAATGTATACACCTTAGCTTTAAAATTAGAATCCTTTGTTATATGAAGTGTAATGTCCACATTGTTTATAGCCAATCGATCATCTTGGTCTGAGGTATTTATACAAAATATAGAATATAAATTTTTGAAATCTTCTAGACTTAATTGTGGTTCGACTTTAAATTCTTTACATGTTTCAATATAATTCAAGTACGGGAATATGTTTTCATTTTTTTCAATATCAAACTCCATTCGATTTATAGGATAATAAGAATTATTTAATTGAACTTGAATTGATTTTAATTTATTACCAGCAATCTTTTGAATAAATAGATTGTTATTTTTTTGAAATGATAAATCTACTTCTTTGAATCCGATTAAAATATATCTCGGACGATATGCAAGATTTGCAACCTTTATAGAATATGTTGTACCCTCTGTCATACTGAATTCACTGCAGATTCTATTTAAATAATTTACATTTATAGACTTGTTGGAATTTAATCTTTCAAGGAGATTGATTTCAGAATGTGGGTTTAATGTCCATTCAGGTATATGAAGTTCAAGTGTTGATAATTTTAATTTAGCTTTTGTATCCTTGGCTCCGAAGAACAATCTTTTATCATCTTCAACTCGATTACAAATGAATTCTATAAAAACATTATGAAGTACACGATTATAGTTTTGAAGGAATCCGAATAAATGTTTTAATTCAAAATAACCTTCAAATTTTTTAGACTTGAGTAGTGGGGATATATCCCTCACGACCACAAGCCTCCCACTGTTTTCATGTTTTATACCTATTTTTCCCCCATAAACGTAAAAAAAAACACTTAAAACCCCTAAAAACCTATATCTTTTAATTTCTTTATTCTGAAGACATTTTGGTTTCAAAATAAAGACTTAAAAAAAACAACAAAAATATTAAAAAAACAACAAAAATATTAATAAAACGGGGAAAAAAATACTGATAAAACTATGAAAAACGTTTTTCGGCTTGCGGTCGTTAGGGATATAAACACACTACTTGAGGATGTCAACTAGCAAGTTGCTATTTGACTAATTTATAATTTTATGAATCTTAATCTTGAAGAATAAAAAATTTTATGAAAATAGTAAAACTGCTCTGAGAGGACAGTGGTATTTTTTTTTTTTTTTTTNCATGTTGGTACTGTACACAGTGGTGGAAAAATCAATGAGCAGGTGAGCTCTATTGCTAAAACTACCCCTCATTGTATTTTCCTTACGGGTTCTAAACTGCCGATAGAAGGTCTTACGCCATTTTTCATTGTCTATTTCTATTGTTGGATCATTGAAATGCCTTCATTTAACTATAGTCCTCATTTCTGGATTTTTCCTATTGTCTTTCTTCAAAGATTTGAGCAGGGATTGACCCTTATTTTTAAGTTAATAAATGTAGTTTCATACTTATAAAATTTGAGCAGGGATCTGCCTGTATTACCAATTCCAACCTATGTTTTACTAAAACGAACTCGTCCTATGCTATTTCTAGTCGAAACAATGCTTCAAACTGTCCATCGACCCTATCCCCAACTATATCTTATAAAACGATATTCCAAACTGGTCAACGGTCTGCGACTATCAGCATTTCGGCCAATAGCTCACAGCCGTATCCAAGCTGGATGGCATCCAAAATTAGATTATTCATAAATACCAAATTAAATAATGTTCATGTAAACAAAGAATTACTAGAAATTTACTCGGAAATAAATATTAGAAAGGACCAAAACAAAACTTAGGATAACAAGCAAGAAAATTAACCAGACTAAATTTACTATAACATTGTATTAACTTACAACAATTATATGTTACATAGAGTTAGACATTACATCAAATTACAAAAATCAAATCTAACTTACCAAAATGTCATAAAACTGAAAACTGAGAGCTGCCTGAATGTCTGGTAAATAATGTTAAATTTCAGATTAACTAGTTATTTCTGACTGAATTTCCAATCAGTATTTATACTGATTTTGACTGTGTATTCATGCATTCTCTTCTACTATATCTAATTAGAATGCGAGAAATTTTGAATTACTTTTGCATGTGTGTCAATTATTTATTTTTAATTTAATTAGTTCAATTAATCAAAATTTTGTAATTTTTATTAATTTTTATGATTTAGTTTCATAAATTTTATGAATTAAATAATTTTAGTTTTATTTTAGTTTTTATTAATTTAACAACTTAGTTTTAGAAATTTTATAAGTTAAATAAGTTTAGTTAGTTTTGTTATTAGTTTCATTGATTTAAACAATTTAGTTTTATCAATTTTATAATTTACAAAATTTTACTACTTTTATTTTACTTTTTATCATTTTATCAGTTTACTGTATATTTTAGTTTCAATTTTAAATTTATTTATTTAAACCATTTTATATTATTAATTAATTTATTACCGATTATTATTATTTTATTTTCTAGTTGTTAGATTTTTCGAATGCGATATTTCTCCTAATTGTGTTGGTGATTGCAGCTTCCTGCGTTTCTTTATTTTATTATACGTGTTATATTTGTTCTCTATGTATTGTGCATCTCAGCCCGTCTTACTCGGCGCACGATCACGGGTTTTAATTCAACTTGGTGCGATTTTTATGTTATGCCTTTCCGATTCATTAAAATAACTCTCAATTCTCGGTTTTAGCCCAACACATTCTTATAAAAAAATTAATTGAGGTTTTTGATGATATGTATCTTAAATGCAAATTTAAAGATAAAATTTGATTTTTTTCGCGGAACACGGGTTGAGAACCACTGCTATATACTAACAAAATGAGTTTATTTAATCGAAAATTCACAATGTTAAACATTTGAACAAAGATTCAAGATCTTCATTCTAAACTACTGAGGAAAATTTTAAGTCCCGTTAAAATATTTCAATTTTTCAATCAACTGTCATAAATAAATATGATGAAAATTTTTTAAGTTCAGTTGGACATATCAGAATTTTTGAGAATTTTCGATTGATTTTACATTTTCTTGATTCTTGTGAGGACTAAGAATTTTTTTTTCCAGATTTTTCTTAGTTGAATCAAGAGGCAACTTTTTCATAAAAATGCAATAATGTCACGTTCCCATAGTTCCCAAAATGATTTCTTAAAAACATCAAAAAGTCTAACGAAAAGAAATATTTTCCTTGATTTTGGAATATGATCTTGTTTGTCGTCAAAGAACGCATCTTTTTCATGTAGGATGTCTGGACAAAAATATGGTTTCCATAGTAAGAATAACCTGAAACACTTTTGACTATTCAAAAGTCCACTATGCACTTAAAACTCAATAATTATAATTTTTATGTCTTCGAATGCGATTAAAAAACCAAAAAATACCTCTGAATACAGTGTGAAATTGCACTCTTAACATTTTTTGCACTTAATTGAACTTCTTTGCACTTAATGCACGGAAACTCATTTTTCAGAGATCACAACACTGGTGTTATTTTCTAGAGGGGGTATATTGCCACTAACTTTCCAAACTTTCCAATATCTTGCACGTCTCTAAAACTTTGAGAAACATCACCCCCAATTTGTCAATAACTGAAATAAAAATATAAAAACAAATTTTATCGAATATTTAAACTTTTCTTGTGTCTGTTCTGTATATAATAAAAAATATGCAAATATATTATTTTTATTAAAATATATATTGTTTTAATGGATAAACAATGCAGAAAGTAATATTTAGCAAATATTAATTGAAATAGAATACTTATAGTTACAGATATGGGGAATTGTTAGAATAATAAAAGTGAAAATTAAGTTATTTTAAACCAAATAAAATTTCTAAGAT
Source organism: Schmidtea polychroa (assembly GCA_959609185.1). NCBI lineage: Eukaryota > Metazoa > Platyhelminthes > Tricladida > Dugesiidae > Schmidtea > Schmidtea polychroa. Next base: position 15,320 of record CAUHTR010000848.1, on the reverse strand, counting down.
TTCATATTTTCTTTTTCATAGACAAGTTGAATTTTCTGTTTGTTGCACTCTGAAATAAAAATAATTTTATAAATAGTTTTTTAATAATTTCATGAAGAACTTACTGATAATGATCGAGTGAGGACCTTTGTATTGGAATAATTCCTTTCTTCATCTGTCAATTCTTTGCAATCGAGATATTTCAGTGATGGCAGATGACAACTTATCTTAGCTCTAAAGGTTTCATAAAATAATGTTGTTCATGATGATGGTGATAATAATAATAATAATATAATAAAAAAAAAAAAAAAATAATAATAATAATAATAATAATAATAATAATAATAATAATAATAATAATAATAATAATAATAATAATAATAATAATAATAATAATAATAAACAACTAAATGATAATATGAGGCCTTTGCTGTAAAGTATATATTGAATAAAATGAAAAGATGCTCGATTAGAAAAATAATCCTTATCAATTTCTTTGAATTTAGCTGTTTCAATTTTCAAATGATTTTTGATATTCGATTTTTTTCGTTTTCTCTCTTCTCATTAGTTGAAATAAAAAAATAAATCCAAATAAAACTTTTCAAGAATTCGAAATTAAATTTACTGTAAAACTCAAAATAAATGAAAGTTAAATTTTTAATGTTTTTATAACTAGTTTTTAATTATTTAATAAAATATATTTGTATATAAAATTATTTTTAATAACAATATATACAATTTAAAAATTTTAAACCTAATTATATTTTAATTTTTATTTCCAATGATTCTTAAATGTTTACTCATTTAAAATTTGATCTAATTAATTATATGTTTCTTCCTTACTGTTGGTTGTTGAATGTGTGTTTATGATGAGAAATGCCTCTTTAAATCTGACTTTTTTCTTTTGGATGTTTCCATTGACTAAGATTTTAATTAAAATATTTTTTCTTTCATTGTTTGACATTGTTGGAGATGTCTGAATACCATGGATTTTCCAGCAGGATCTAGAAGTTCTTTAGCTCTTTGGTACAAGTTCCTGATCGAGCTTCCAATGTATATTTCATTGCATACATAATATTTTCTTAATAACTAAATTACCTAATTGATTGATTGAAAGAATGAATTCTACCCCAAGAAGATCTAGGGAATTAACACAAAAGAATCAGACATATTTCTATCTGAATATCCCATTCATCAGTGACATACTCGACTTCAAGATCCTGAAAGAACTTAAACGTACCGGTCTTCTAATTCGGATAGCACATAAATCTTGGACATTGAGAAGGGCTCTGGCAGGCAACATAAATAGAGAAAACAATTGCACAATGAAAAACTCCCAGACACCGAAAGATATGTGCTTTAGAAAAAACATCGTCTATTGCATCACGTGCAATGTATGCAATGAAATCGACATTGGAAGTGTACTCAGAACCTTGCACCAAAGAGTTAAAGAACGTCTAGATCCTGGTGGAACATCTCCGGCAGTGTCAGGCAACAGAGGAAAGAAAAAATATTTCAATAGAAATCATAGCTAATGGAAACATCCAAAAAAAAAACCAGATTCAAAGAAGCTCTTCTCATCATAAATAAACACCCAAAGATCAACACTAAAGAAGAAATCAATGAAATTATGAGTTTGATCTGTTGTCATTGACCTTGAGAATAACTGACAATATATAAAGAAATTAAAAAAAATATATAATAAATTATAAAGTAATAATTAGAATAATATAGAAAAATTTTAAAAAATAGGATTTGAAAATCAAAATTGACACATTTATTGAAATATTTAAATAGCATATATAAGTGGTTATTGGGGGCTTTATTTAGAATATTTTGAAATATTATATATTTTGAAATATTTTATTAGGCTTCTAGAAACTAATGATAGGAGCTGTATAAAATAATTTAAAAATTTTTAGTTTGTGTCATTTTGGAATTTTAAATGGTATTTATTTTATTTTATTATTTTTAATTTTAATTTTCAGTAAAATTTTAAAAGTTTTAATAAAAAAATTCATTATATTTACAACCAATGAGAATTAAGAGAAAGGAAATAAAAGAAAGATTGAAAGATATTTTGGGGAAGAACATTGCTAAATTCCAGGAGATTGACAAGGACTATCTTATAGTCGAAATTTTTTTCATTAAATACATTATTTGCAGCAAAAGGATTAAATTATCATTTTATTGTTTTAAATTACCTAATAAATAATTATCGTGAATGGTTTGATGCGTGTACTTATGTTATTGTATATGTTTCATATTTCATGTTCATTATTACATACTAGTTTTCGATCATAAAAGGGATAACTATTTGAACTGTTATGTAATAAAATAGAAATTAGAAACTTCTAGACTTTGATTTATTTAACAGATATCTTTCCAATATTATTTCTTTAATTTATTATTTAGATTTTTACTGATAATCTTGGAAAAATAGAAAAATTCAATTTTTTAAAATTGTTTTCCCTCTTTCATTGTTTCATAATTTGCAAATACCTATAACAGCTGTCAATCACAATAAAAATTTCTGTATTTTAAAATGTAAAAATTGACATTATTTTGATACGGCGCTTATATCAATTTATGGTTTTTTACTGATAAATTTAATGTTTTTCATTTCTGGCTTTAAGTAAGAGGTGGAGGACGGGAACTTAGCTGAATTTGTTTCTTATATTAATAAGTGACATATCCTAACAAAATTACACTGAACGGTTATATACTTGACCGGATATCAATTGACATGGATATTTAGGCTACCTAAATACTTTATAGTCATTTTGAAAAGACAGGAGGGGCGTGAGTCTTCTTCTCTTCAAAATCGAAAGTTTTAGTCTTTCGGCGATGATTTGTCTTTTATGTCTCTTTCTTTTGTTGTTCCTTACTAATAATCCAAAATATCACTAATAATTTAACAAATTTTCATATAAATACATTCAATTTAGAATGTTACCTGTAAGCATTGTATTGTGCAGGAGTTCCACTATTGAAATAACTTGGAGCTGCTGGATTATCAAGAAGACTGAGATATATAAGAGATGGACAATTCATGCTGAGAACGCTGAGAAAATAATCTAAAAATTATAATAAAAAATTAATTTTGTAATTTTATTTATTATTGTAATTTCATCTGACGGTATCATGTACATAAATTGTCATTACAACCATTTTGAAGTGTTACAATAGCTAAAACCACTCATGTGTAGGGCTACCCTCGCATTTTGGAATACTGAATTCAGATATTCATTGAAAATCCTGACCTAATTTCAACATGCAAACTGAACTCTTATTATATCACAAGTTTGTATGATTTTTATAATGAGGAATTTAAATTTGATGTAAACTAAAAAGTATTCGAACCAGGAATCTGAATATTAACGAATATTACAAAACAGGTGAGAGGGCTTATTAAATAGTTGTGACTACATCACTTATTATGCTAAGTAAATAAAAAGACCGTACTGTACAAAAACATGCATCAATATAAATAATTACAGAGTATATTGCGATCCTGTAACATCAAATGGAAAATGCCGTCCACCCACTAAATATATACCCCCTACTCAAAAATTCTACCGCCTTCCTAAAAATCTTTCTTTTTATGATTTCATAAAATTCTTCTCAGTGCATTTCAAAGATTAATAGCTCATTCGATTTGCAACAACCTTCTCTAAAACATTCTTTTTATTATTATTTTTATTATTTTTTTCTAATCAATAATATCTCTTTGTATGAATAAAGTTCAATGATGACATGGAAGCAAAATGCAAAATAAAATAAAAAAGTTTTTAAAATTGATACGAGACATCTTTCTTTGGTTAAAATAATATTAAATTAAAATTAGTTAATTTAATTTAAAATATTTGTATATCAATTAAATAATTATTATAAATACTAATTATTTAAAATTTGTTTAAATATGTAATAAAAATAAAAATTCACAAATTCAAAAAGTGTCTTGTGTCTAAATAATGTATTCTGAAAATGACAACATTAGTGTCAGAAGTGTGGCTCATGAAAGTAGTCACATCCAGATGAAGATACCGATTTCCTTCGACAACGTGGTAGCTTGGTTCCAAGAAGTTAACGCTGCACTCGAGCTGGCATCAATAAAAAATCAAAATCAAAATATTTTCATTTCCTCACCAGTCTACCACCAAGAATCCTCGAATAATACTCGAATCTATTGGACCCACTAATCAAACTGCCGTATTCAACGTTAAAAGATGCAATAATCAAGGAATCAAAAGGCTCGACAACTGAGGCTGCCAACAAATTGATGTAGAAACAAGAACTTGGTGACCGAAACTCAAGTGCAGTTACAAACTAATGAAACCGAATGGAAACCCACAAACGAGCCAGATCCTGAGATTTCAATTTATAAATTGCATGCCAGTTCGCATACAACACTTACTAGTGTCAAACTTAAACCCAATCCAAAAATTATATATTATTATAAATTATATATCTATGTAATAATTTTTGTCAAATTAAAATGTCCAAACGAAAAGCCAAAACATTAGAATAAAAATACGAAATAATCAAGCGAATCGAATCGCAAAAAGTTTCCCAAATCCAAGTTTCTACTGAAACAGGAGATCCACAGAGTACAATAGCAAGATGGTGCAGGCTTGAAAAAGATAAAATTATAGAGGCATATGAAGCAAACAATCAAAGTCCCGCAAGAAAGTGTCTCATATGTTCAAAATATGAAAATATCGGCGAGTGCCTTTTTGAATGGTTCAAAGACAAAAGAAAATTTAACGTTTCAATAAATGGTCTTATCCTTCAAGCAAAAGCAGAAGATTTTGCAGAACATCTTGGACAAGACTTTGAAACCATGTAATAGGTGGCTTGACCGATGGAAAACGATATAATGTATTCTTATAAATTCTTAATGGAGAATCGGTCAAAGTTAATGAATCAGCTATAAACATTATGAAAGATTTCAAGTTTGAAAGACATTTATAATGCAGTAATAGACAGGGCTATTTTATAAAAGTTTGCCAAATAAAGCATTTAATGCAAAAGGTGAAAAATGATTTAATTGTGAAAAGTCAAAAGAAAGATTACAATACTTTTTGGATGCAAATTTCTAAAACCAAAGTGTTTCAAACGCATAAATATGTCAAATCTTGGAGTTTACTATCGTGGTAATAGAAAAGCTTGGATGACCGAAGAAAATATTCGTGAAAAGATTGCATAAAAAGTTTCAAGCTGAAAATAGAAAGATACTTCTATTTATTGATAACTTTTCAGGACATGCTTTGAAATCACAATTTAACAATGTAAAGGTCGTATTTTTCACACCGAATTGTACTTCAAAGATTCAACCAATGGACCAAGGCATAATTCTAAATTTCAAACATAAATATAGATCTGCAATGGTTATAAGAATTTTGAACAATCTTTATTAGAAGCTGCTAACACATCTTCTACATTATTTTTTAAATCAGGTTCAAAAGTTAACGTCATAATTCCAAGTATTTATTCAAATAAATATTGTATAATTTTCAAACAAATTTTCAGCGTTGAATAAAATATTTTCAAAATCATTTATTAAAATTTTGATATTTAAAATATATTTATTTAAAAATTATTCACTAATAAAACTTCTTTCAAAAAACTATTTTAATTTTTCAATTTTTCAATTCGAAAATTTCAACTTAAAAAATCCAATTTCAAAATTATTTTAAAAGTTATTTTAATAGTCAATTATTTACAATGTAAAATTATCTTAATAAATCATTGGAATATTTAATTCTCAACTGAAAACACCTCACAATCTTGATGGTGAAATTGAGCGTGAAAATATTGAAGAAATAAATGTCAAACAAGCAATTGATTTTATCGTATCAGCCTGGAAGGAACTGAATTGTTCAATCATACAAAATTGTTTCAGAGCATGTGGATTTGATATCGAAATAGCATCAAATAATGACAATAACGAATATAGAACCCATTGAGTCTGCAATTTTTCAGCTTCAATCAAACAATATAACACCAGAGAACTTCAACTTTGAAGATTATGTTAATTGTGATTAAGAACTTGTTGCATCAGCTATCATTGATGATCAGAAAATCGTTGAAACCATCCTTGAAAAAGATAAAGAAATCGCAGGCGAAACGGATGAGGAAATTGAGGAAGATGAAGATGAATTTCAACGTCCTACTAAAAAACAAGCATTAGACGCAATCAAAACATTAAGATATTATTTTCTATTTGATGAAGCTGATACAACAGATGAACTTGAAATGATTCACAATTTAGAGAATAAGATAATTATTTCAAATCAAAAACAAACAAAAATATCTGATTTTTTCAAACGTTAAATATAAATGTATTTGTATTTGCCTTTATTTTTGTATTTGGTTTTTATAATAGTTAATGAAATAATTTTTTGTAACTCTTATAATTGAACACCCTGCCAAATGAACATAATTTTCGTGCCCCTTTGAATGTTCATTTTATTGTATTACACTAAATTAGCGATAAAATATTTTACTTATTTGTTACTTATTTGTTTAATTATTTGTTTAATTATTTGTTTAAATATTTGCGATCAATGAGTCATTCATTGAACATTGAAAAACACGTGGACAGATTCTTTACCATGATCAAGGCTACACAGGAATAATTATATCAAATGTATTAGTGTAAATAACCTTCAATACCAACGTCTCTTGTGACGGCCACTTAGTGTTAAATCAATGTAAGGGTTGCGAAATCGAAAATGTGGGAGATGCTGGAAACGACTGTAAAAAAGTAAGTAAATGAGTACGAGCCTGGAATGTTTTCATCATTTGTAACTCTCCATTAGTTAGAAAAACATTATGGTTTCCAGTAACATTTAACAAATTCATTGGAAATTTTTGAATATTTTATAAAAAATACATGGCCATATGGTGTAACCTTAAACATATTCATAAATAATCTAAATTTAAGCTAAATGTGATAATGCCCAATGATTAGAAGCGGTTTGTTTACTACTTGACACTTTTTTGGTGGCCTTAGATTTATTTTAAACCGCCACACAGCAAATTGAATGCCACTCAAGACAAATGTCAATATGCGTTTCATAGATTCCAAGAATCTCGATGTGAACGTATCGGTAATTAAACTAGAAACCGTTAGATCCAGGGATAACGATATACCAAGTTTGGTAAGACTTTCAAGTTCCCATTGGAAAGTTCATGTGATTTTTGCGTCGAACTATGTTAGTGAGTGATATTTTAAACTTTCCCTTGGTGGTGGCAGAGTAAACTCGGAAAAATACGCCAATTTAATCGAAAATTCACTGACGACACTTAACACTGATGCTGTGCGAAAACACTCGATTTTTTTATACATGATAATGCTACTCCACATGCAGCTATGCTACTAGAGACCTTTTAAACCATAAAGGAAATAAGATTTTCTATCAACAGCTTATTCTCTTGAGGCTAATATGAAAGACCGATACGTCTTCAAGAACTTTTCAAATCCATAGAAATTAACGAAAGAACTTGAAGAACTCAGGAAGCATTACGAAAAAGTTATTACACAAAACGGAAACTATATATAAACGCATGTTTTACCTTGTTGTTTATTCTAAATACATGATCGTTATTATAATCTGAAAATTATTATTATTATTATTATTATTATTATTATTATTATTATTATTATTATTATTATTATTATTATTATTATTATTATTATTATTATTATTATTATTATTATTATTATTATTATTATTTATAATTAAAAAATTTAAAAATTCCTTACCAAGATTAGTCAACCTGTTGTGATTCAACCACAAAACTCGAAGGTGGGGCATATATGGCAATTGGATAAAATTTATTTCATTGTTGTCGAGTATAAGAACTTCCAAATTCGGAAAGTGTTGTAGAAGTGCAAAATCTCTAAATCCTGTTTCAGTGAGGTCGAGTTCTTTCACATCATCTCCATGCTTGATCAACTTTGGAGAGAAGGCGTAATTGTTTGAAAATGCTAAGCTCACTCTCATTTGTGATGGGCAATATAAATTATTTAATTTTTTATGTGACATTTTCGATTGAACTACTTAAGATTCAAGTTCAAGCTGGACTTTGGTTTGCCAATTGAATATATTGCACATTATTGAGCAATTTGACTTGTTAGCACTGAATCAACTTAATTTGTGCACAAAATGGTGTAATTACCTTTGGAAAGCGAAAAGGCTGGAATATTTTTTGGTTGGTTCCATACTAGAAAATGATTCTATCATTCAAAAGAAATGTTTGACTACAAGAACATTGCTACAGGAAAGGAGTCGCTGCAAGGAAGTAGAACTTTTCAAATTAATAAACTCTTTAAACCCTTTTTAACATTTTACAATATGATTTACTTAGATTTATTTTCTATTCACCACTGGGTTATTATGAGTATGAAATGGTTTTTAAAATGGAGGGTGCTTCATTGACATTAAAAAAGAATTGTTTGGGGACGTCTTACTCACCATGTGAAGAATAACAAAAAACTACTGCTATAAGCCCCATAATTCTTTTCAGGGTCAGTCAAATGATGGTCACACATCAGCAAATTGTGATAATGAAAATAAATCTGTTACTTATATAATATAACATACAGGAAATGGCATGACGGGAAATGGGACAGTTGATCTATCGCAGTTCTCACTGTAACTTCTTGTGCCACAGTAGACGAAAACAAAATGGAGGGTGGAACGCTCTAACGCTCTGCTGTATCGTTTTGGGAAAGCCCCGCGTTACGTTATCTCGCTCGCATTCAAGTAAGTCCATCAATTACGTAACGTTAACAGGCAAGTCTAACTTATACCACCCGTTTTACTTTGCTCGTAATTACCAAGGTCTAAATCAGAACACTAAGGGCTTGTCTCATTAATGTTCAGTGAGCTGTCTGGGTCCGAGGAATTATTTAAATCGACTCATAACACATCTCAGAGTTGTTTAATCAAAATTGTCATTAAAATTCGAGAAAATTCATATGACATTAAGAGCTTGACTTAGTAATGTTTAGTGAGCTATGTGAGGAGAGCAATCATAAATTATTTGACTTAAAATAATACCAATTTACGGTGAAATAATACAGAAAGTGGAAAATTTTTAATTATGTTTTGTAATCTAGTTGAATTGTTTTATGTATTCTCGTCTTTCGTCTTCAGACGGGAAAAAAGTAGCCAAAGAATTCAAGTGTACGACCGAATCTATGGAGGTAGAATTGAGAATGCACCGGCATACAAGTGAATTATAATAAATAAATAATACAATTATCACAAAGTCATAATTTATCACGCGTCACACGAAAGAAAAATTCAAAAAACCTACATTTACAAATTCAAAGCTACCGTACTTTAGCGATTATAGTGCGCACTTTTTTTTGTGTATTTTTTTCTAAAATACCGATGCGCATTATATAAGACAGGTCAAAATTCGCTAAAATACGGTATTTTTCAAACTTTTTTTCCGAATCGAGCGCGAAATTTAGGTGCGCACTATTCAGGGGAGCGCACTATATTCGCTAAAATACGGTAATAACTTAAATCCATCTTAAAACTAAAACCGTAAAGATTGGAAAATTTCATTTGAATCAACCTACCAAGGCCACTCCAAATCTGCAACCAGGACTAGAATAAATCAACTATCTAATGAAATCGCGAAATAACGTACTCAGCCAGTTCACCACGACGACGAAACCACAATTCGAGAATAATAGATTCCTAACGATGATGATCGTGTTAGCATGCTTAAAGAATATGCGCCGAAAATAGTTCAGAACTCAGGCACCATCAGTGATAATGCAAAGTAGGGTTAAAGTTGTCGACAATTGTTTAGCATGTCACAATGAAATATAACTAAACAGGAAAAAAATTATTTCTCCGAAAACACCATCTATGAGTCTATCAAGAATGAAACAATTAAGACCTTTAACAGGAAGCCAGGCTGATAAATCACAACATGCACTCCAGCGAGATAACACACCTAGTCATAAGCAAGACGGCAGACATACAGCGTGGTAGAGAATTTACCCACACACCGAACTACACCAGTTACACCCGCTACACCCGTAGATGACGACGAAGAAAATTTATTCAATTTCAACACATCGAGTAAAGCAACCTCACCAGCACGAGAACCCGATCGTCCGAGGTATGACTATCAGATAAACCTAATTCATAATAATCATAATAATAATAAAAAAAAACAATAAAGTGATCATTTAAGCCTTTTGCTGCAAATAATGTATTTAATGAAAAGATTTTCGACTATAAGATAGTCCTTATCAATCAATTAAATTATCACTTTATTGTTTTAAATAATAAATGCTGCTACCAAGAAATCATCACTTTATACTAATACTAATAATAATCATCATAATAATAATCATATTTCATAAACCTAATCTGCTGTACTCGACGATCATACCGCATTCCTCAACATAAACTCACGAAGATGACACTTTTATGTCAGATGGAACCTGCACGGTGAACCCAGCTAAAGATCCAACTAACCCCGAATTGAAAACTCAGATTATAACATCACAACAAGCATGTTAGAACAATTAAACAGAAGGTTAAGGGGTCGACAGTCTTACTATTATGGGATTAGTATAAAGGGGAAAGTTTCTAACCGACGGTGAAAGAGAGAATATCACTGCAGAGTTCATGCGAGCAGCATCTAGAAACTATTAACGAGAAATAAATGATGAACACCTAAATTGAACGATAGCCATAAAGAGTTTTGAATAAATACAATAACTTAAGATAATTTTCACGAAAATTTGTCTAAATAGAAATATTAGTTTTCGTTTATTCAGAATTAATTGAATAACTTATTTAAGGATGAAGCAAAAGATTGATTTAGCTAATTATACATCACTGCGACCCCTAACTGATATCTCCAGCGTAGTATCATGTCAAAAAAGACGGGATAGTGTTAATCTCATATGACGACAATAGTAGATCTTGAGATATCAGATGACCGTTAATTCATTTTGTGCCCATTAATATCAATAAATCTGAATGGTGATGACAGTGGTTGAGGCGAGAATGAAAATTATTTATTTTAATATATGGAACATTTTTTAAATTTCAAGCAGAGGAGGAGTACACTCAGGTTCTAAACGGGTTGCCATGGATCGCCACGACTGGAATGGGTTTAGAATTGAAGCCTGGAACTGCGGCTATCGTGTTGAGACGGCGGAACAAACTCATGGTATCACAGCTCTAATGACCACAGACACATATGCGGAACTGCCAATGATTATCCTCAAACGAGAATCAATCATTTTTTATCGCTTGACCATCAGTTATAATAAAAAAAATAATAATAATTATAAGAACTTTTTTCAATTTCCACCACTGGTTTCTTTTCAATTGACATAGTATTTATAAAAAAAGCTTGACTATGAGTAAATATATATAAAAACATCGATATATTTACTGATTCATAGTCAAGCATTTTTATAAATGCTATAATTATATTATTGTTATTATTATCTAAATCAGCGATTCTCAACTCGTGGTACGCGAAACTAATTTAGCAATGGCGGATGTTAAAAATATACTATTCTCCTCTCTTCTCGATCCAGTTTCAGAATGGTGGCAAACAGTGGACAAAAAAATTGTTTTAGTGCTCACGTTTTACAAATAAAATATTGTTCAAAGTTATGTTTTTTTCGTTTAAAATAAAATGTATATTTGCAGCGCAATATTCATTATTTTCGGCCACTACATTTTTTTTCAGCACTTCTTATCTGAATATAAATTGTATTAGTCATAGTCAGATATGGGGCATACAATCCTTCCATCATTCGGAGGATGATTTCTATTGGCGCATAGTGATGGTTTTTTGTTAGAAAGTTAGTGTTAGAATTCCAATGGTGTGTTGCGTGTTATCGTAGTGTGACAAATTCAATACTCGTTTCTTGCGTTTCTGAACACACAACAGGTGAGGATATATATAAATTTATCGATGATTATTTCAAAGAAAAAGGCATAAATTGGTCTAATTGTTGTGGGCTATGTACCGATGGTGGAAGCCTATGTCAGGTATTTCAGGTATTCTTGTCTACACGGTCGTGTCATGAAGTGTAAGTTGGAGTTATTGTTACATCCACTTCAAAGTCCGGAAACTAAGCACCTTCCAAATAAAACTTGTTCTTGACGAAGCTACACAAGCGGTTATTTTTATAAAATCAAAGTCAACCAACTCGAAAATTTTTCAAACTCTTTGTGGCGATTAAAATAGTCTTCATTCTACTCTGTTCCTTCATATAAAAGTAAGGTGGCTATCTCGAGGCAAGGTCATTACCCGGTTGTTCGAACTTAGACATGAATTACAGATTTTCTTCAAAGAACATCCTTGCTTCCAAGTTACATGTCTGTAGTTGGCTTTAGACGCTTGCATATTTATCAGATATTTTCCTACGTATAAACAATCTAAATTTAGCACTTCAAAATAATTCAATAACGTATTTCAATGTTTCACATAAAATTGAATCAATGATTAAAAAATTGATTTTTGGAGGACATGTATTGAAAAGGTCAACCTGAGGTATTTGAAACTTTACACAATTTCTATGAAAGAATAAACTTTGACTTTTCAGAGAAGAACTAAAACAAAGTTTTGAGAAGTACTTTCACAAACCTGATTAAAGAACAATTGGATTTCAAATCAATTCAAAGAAGAATACTTTTGAGTAGCTAAATTATCTATCAAAGAAAAGAGAACTTAATTGAACTTTCAAGTGACTCTACTTTGAAAGTCGAATTTAAAGGAAACTGTCTTATTAAATTTTGGTCACATCAGCACCGAATATGAACAGCTTTCTGCTAAAGCGCTTAACGTTGTGTTGCCCTTTACAAGTACAGTGCTAGTGGAAATAGCATTCTCTTGGTATCTCTGTATTAAAAATAAATACCGTAAAATACTGGATGCAGCTCTAGATTTAAGATTACACCTTGCATCATATATATATATATATATATATATATATATATATATATATATATATATATATATATATATATATATATATATATATATATGTGTGTGTGTTTTTTATTAAAAAATTATGTCTCTATAAAAGATTTTTTAGTTTTCATCAATAAACATTCTGGGCAAACTCCTTAACACGTTATTGCTATTTATTTAGTGTTAGAACAAATTTAAAATAATAACAACTACGAGTATTTAAATTATAAACATTTTTCTAATGAAAGGGTACAATTTAGGATAATGAACTACCAAGGGGTACCAAGCCATAAAGGTTGATAATCGCTGATCTAAATAAATAACTTTCTATTTAACAATGTATGGCTGACTCGCTATTTAAAGGTTTAATTAATTCTTAGTTGTTCATGATTTTTTTTATAAAAAGGTTTCCATTTTTTTCATAAAAATTTTGAATATAAAAATAACTTTTTAAAAAATAATTATGTATTTGATTTATGCACTGCTAGGACACAAAAACAATTAATTATCTTAAGCTGAAATTTAACATTTTGACGGATTATACCAAATAATGATTGAATTATACTAAATAATAATATTATTAATAATAATAATAATAATAATAATAATAATAATAATAATAATAATATAATAATAATAATAATAATCATAATAATAATAATAATAATAATAATAATAATAATAATAAATAATAATAATAATAATAATAATAATAATAATAATAATAATAATAATAATAATAATAATAATAATAATAATAATAATATAATAATAATAACAACAATAATAATAATAATAATAATAATAATAATAATAATAATAATAATAATAATATAATAATAATAATAATAATAATAATAATAATAATAAAATAATAATAATAATAATAATAATAATAATAATAATAATAATAATAATAATAATAATAATAATAATAATAATAATAATAATAATAATAATAATAATAAAAGTAATAATAATTAATAATAATAATAATAGTTAATAATAATTAGTCAATTACAATAAATGCCAATTGATATAAAATCACCAAAAATCATTCCCAGTAATTGAAACAATTGAGATTCATCAACTATTTACAAAATTAGATTAATATTGGGAACTCATCTTGTTAAGTTTGTTCGGTTTTTCGATATTGTCAGTTTTATGTGCTTGCACTTATCACCAGATTGTGTGTATGTGTGTGTGTATTTATCCCGGGTTCGTGTCGGAGGATCCCATTCACGGCTGCGATTGCATTTGGATTCCTTTCACACCCCATAGCAATATCCGTTAACCATGTTCTGCTCGATTACACACATAAATATACACACGCATACACACATCACCAACGATTCTCTGTTACAGAGTGACTGTGTGTACGAGCCAATTCTTCGATCGGCCCAGCAGTGATAGGTCGCTCTCCAGCATGCAGGTGTGCAGGCCACCGATCAGCCGAGGCGAGTGTGCCGCTAGTGGGGATAGTGGAATAAAAATTAATTTATAATCAACTAACAATTAACACAGCCGTTGTCCCCGCGGAATCGTCAGTCGGACTTTAGGGCGCTCGCTAATCTGATTATTTGTGATTGGAAATGAAAAAGTAATGTGGCATGTGTACACCGGATAATTGATATTGACTTACGACCGACGGCGACAATAATCGTGTTGAATTGGGATTGTTTTAATGGGTAATTCTATTTAAGATCAATTTATCCTGATCACAGTTCATTTTCGCTTTTCGAGCATAGAGATAAAAATCATTGCGAGAACGGGGGAGGGTGCTAAATTTCAGAATATCGATTAAATATTGATGAAAATAAATATCAATTTAAATGTTTTTGGATTTATCTCCATTTTTGATAATATTAACATTTTCTTTATTTAATGGTTCCTAATTAATTAATGCAAACTTAAATCATAGCAAGGGTTGCTAAATTAGAGATGAGTTTCAAATATTTACAAGTCTTCAAATAATAAAATTTTTCTTCATTTGAATTTACATTAAATGTTAATTTTTTAAACTTTAATAAATATTAATATAATCTTAATAATAAAAATTATAATTATAATTTAATAATAAATGTAATAAACATCATCACAATAGTAACAATAAAAAATATTAATAATAAAATAATAATACATAATTATATTATAATTTTTTAATAAATGCTAATAAAATATACAATAAATTAAATAATATAGTAAGAATAATAGTTCATAAATATGAATAATAATAATAATAATAATAATAATAATAATAATAATAATAATAATAATAATAATAATAATTAATAACTAATAATAATAATAATAATAATAATAATAATAATAATAATAATACTAAATAATAATAATAATAATAA
>CAUHTR010000846.1:0-24275 GCA_959609185.1 Schmidtea polychroa | reverse complement strand
TTTGAAATGACACCACAAAAACCAAATTTGAACCAGTTAGTGTGCCGAATGAATATTGGAATTATCGAAAATTATAACCGAATAGGAAATTAATCAAAAGCTTTGCCGCTTTAAAGAACCGCAATCCCTGAATCTAGATAATTATTATCTACTATATTTCCAACGAATTTTCCGCGAGCAATTGTTCGATTATCTAAGTTACACATAAATTAAAGATAAGGACTGTATATTCCGCTCAAACTTCTTTGACAAAGATTGATGGTTGTCTCTTTCAGAGAAATAAATTCCATTTATATTTTAATCTTAATGAGCTTATTTCTCAAGATATTGTTGGGCTGGAAAGAAAGGCGATAATTTAAAAATCATAGGAGAAAAACACTAGGAAATAATATAAAAATCACAAATTAATCAAAAATAAATTAAAAACCCAGACAACTAAACATTAGGAATAAATAAAAACAAATTAACTAGAGAGAATTAAAACAAAAAATAAAAATTAAAAATTAAGATAAGAAAACCGGGAAAAATAGTAAAATAATATAAAATTAAATAAGAAATAAGAAAATAAATAAAAAATAAGGAAACAATAAAGAAACACTAAGAAAACCCACGAAAAACAAAGAAATCGAATTAAAATAAAGAATTACACAGCGCTCAATTTTGATTGGTCCGCACAAACACAAAAATAAGTATAAAAGGGAGACACTGAAATAAAACTTTCAGTGTTAACAAACTAATTTTTAAGGTAAGGGTACATTTATGTTCACGCACAGTGTTAACAAACTAATTTTTAAGCATTTCACGGACTGATTCACGGATACCACTATTCAAGAACAACATTTCAGGAACTAACTCAATAATCTTATCCAAAACCACCAAATCACTCGGAGATTCAGTTTTCATTCAGAGAACCGATTGAACAAAGTAAAATTTTGTTGTATTTTCTATATGAAGTAGAACTTTGCTCAAGTTAAGTATTCCGACTGTAATTGTAAATGATTTTATTCTTAAATTAAATAATTCTCAAAGTGTTTTCCTTACTCATCAATTAATTGATATACAGTTTTTATAAATTATATGAATTTTTAGGTCATCGATAAGAATTATGATTTTCCGATATTTAAGCATGAGTATTGATTATGAATTTTCGTTATTTATGATGCTATTTTATGGAATTTTAATGCATTACGCGAAGCTGAGGTTCAGCCGGCCACAGCTCGAGGGACACTGGTTGTTCCTCTTGCCAGAAGGTCGGATGTTACATCAGCAGCGCCGTGGCTGGGATCGGGTCATTGTGGGGGTTTCCTCACTGATCTGTCGCCACAGGGACGACAATAAGACCTAGAATATTATAGTGAAAAATATTTGGATCGAAATCAGAGAAAAATTTTAAAACACAGTCGAGAGCCTTCGCAATGACTAAAGTGACCGAATTATCGTTCATCGTGTATCACTCCAGAAACTCATAGTTCTTGATTTTTATCTATCATCGTTACAATCGTCTAAAAATCGTATATAGCGCCGATTTAGTCCTTCGCAGAAAGTTCAATCTTTACTTTTAAGATACTAATGTCATCTGAGAATCGTAGGAATGCTAAATAAAGCGAAGGATACTACTTTCACCAAAAATAGTCATTTTGAATATATCATGTAATGATAGATAAATCGATAGGAAATCTGAGATCTACCAACAGGAATTTTAAGCGTATTCGAAATACCATAATTGTTTTAACTACAACTTGAATTTAGAGACTTATTGCACTAGTAACATCATGCGAGGGACCGGCAAACAACACTTACTCACGAGAGTTGGTCATGAGGAAACGATTTTTGACGAATAAATAAGTTTGGTTGTTGAAAGTTAAATATAATTCCAGTTTATTGAAAAGTCAATTTGTACTACATTAAAATTTAACATCATGTAATGTAAATGAAATAAGTTCTTCCATTCAAAAAACCTTCAAAATTCAAAGTGATTTGACACCAAAGAATTCAGTAGTTCGAGTCAAGACCACGTTGCGTAGTTCAATTCACATCGAAAAGACTGACCCAAAAATTCGAAGCATAATAAGAATTACCTCGCCCATAAAGTCGAGTTCTGGATGATTTAAGTTGTATCGTTCGGAAAAATATCACCATTAGATAAGTACATTTTAGGCGATATGAACGCCATAAGATCAATAATCATAACAGTAGATAATCTAATATCCTCGGTCACACTGTCATAACACTACCGCACATGCAGTTGAGAATTCACACATTAAATCTCCACATTCGAAAAACATCCATGCGCCAAATTACACGTAAATATCATCACACCGATCGACAGTCACCTTCACATGAATTACAACTAGCACTAGTTAATCAGTCACCTGCATTTTCACTGACCAAATCACTACTCGAACGTATGCGATCGGAAATTCACGCGCACAGATTTGTACATCCGATAACAACCTTAATCAGTACGAGTATTCCAACCGGTCAAATCGCGCTCAACATCGAAGTATAATCTCACCTAGAATAGTATTTGCCACACGCTGATATCTTGTGGATAGTTAGACAAAACCATTTTGAGAATAATAGTACGTTGCGAGAGACTACACCCATAATGATAAGATCACGACTATCGATCAATGGGCTCAACTACGAATTATCGCAATTTAATTAAAATATAAAATTTAATGATAAAAATTTGATTAAATATTTTTTCCGAAGAGTGTTTGTTTGAAGGAATTGTCTCCCAGGGGTAAACGGGAACCCGCTTAGGGAATGTAGGTATCAATACTGATTGCGACAGCTTTTTCTATCAACCGAATTCATGGGTTAAATTAGCAAATAAGGTTTTGAGGCACGTATAGGGGGCGAGAATAATAATAATGGATTTAATCTTTGCTTACACAATCTATAGAGGGAATCCACAGTTTTCAGGCGCGTATAAGGTGAATCAAATAAATAAGAACAAATTTAAATTTTCTCATCTTAAAGTAAACAGAGCTCCGACGCTTCTCCCACATATGTACGTCGGGTAGATTGATTGCTATTACGACTTATTACCGTGATTATTATTATTATATTCCTATTATTAGTGTTGTTGTTGTTGGCGTGGTTATGAATCTGTTGTTGTTCGGTTTGATGTGGTAACCTCTGATTGAGTATAATGAATGACATGTGAATCAGAAACGGTATGATGGTATTAATAAATTATTTTCGATCTTTCAGAATGTCTAAAACCTCAACCAACACCACAATCTTGCGCTCATGCTTTTCTTGCGCCGACAAAAACCATCTGATCCAGACACTTCAAGCGCAGAATGGCCTCCTTAAGAAGAAGTCAGACCATCTAGAGGGGACTTACTTCTCCCCTGCGCAAATGAAGGAGGTGAGAATGAGACCACCCGAGCGGAAAAATGCCGCGATGATTTGTTGAAAGAAAGTCGTGCCCTGCGCACCTTCAATTAAGGAACAATCTGAGGCGCTGCACAAAGTTTATGTGCAAGCATCAATCTCAAAGAAGATCGTGGACATCCCCATTGCGGAGGAGGATAACGTATTCCCGCACCACCACTTCTCATTGGCATCGTTATCTCACTCAGCCAAACAGGCACACCTGATTCATTCGGATACCCCACGGCCAACAATACCGGCCGAAGTAATTTGTACAGGCACTAGTCGAGCTGCTCCAAGAGTAATAGATCTATCGACCCCGGTCACTCTTCCGGAGGCAACGAAAGTCACCAAACGCCGGCAACCTTCTAGGCCGAGCGCACAAAGAGAAGAAGAGCCCTCCAGGCTGAGAGGGAAGCGACCTTGATCGCCTTCGCTCAACAACCAGCTCCGGTACCTCCGACGGAATCCATACCTCATTCTCCTCCTGTCTTCAGGGTAAATCCGCCCACAAGTGCCTCCTGGGAGGAAAATGCCCGAGACTTTTTCGATCTCGATGAGATCTTTGTCGGAACTTCCCCAAACACATTGTGATTTACTTCCTATGTCGTTACTCATAAATGTAATTTCCTTTCGTAATCTATAAATATATCTTATTGTTGTAACTTGTAAATATACTTTCTTGTTGTAGATCGACAAATTAAGTAATTGTGAATGTTTGTTAGTGTTGCATTTTGGGAGTATGAAGTTCGGTAACGAATGATGAGGGCACTGACTTGAGGGTATATGGTGAGGTTAAACCTGCATGGTGAAGATATGCGACTAGAATGTGGTAAATCTTTGCTGTTGAGTGTTGGATAGAGATCGGCTAGCGAATTAGGGTATCATGGTGGAGATTGTTCGATGATATGAATGATGCGCGAAATCCTTGAATGATGAAAATGACGTAAGCCCTTCTAACGGCAGTCGAGTGTTAGTTAAGTCGAGTTGCGATGAAGGAGTAGTCCTAAGGCAGGGGCTCACCTGCTTCATCGTAGCTCGCCGACATGGCACAGCACCAACATGATGCGAATCATGGGTGTCATGCTCGAAGTATGATCGTGTGGGTTTTTGGTTAAGGGTCCCTTGGAACGATGACATGCTGTATGTGCATTTAGGACTATCATCCCCTAGTATGTGAAAATGTTTTCTGACCCGACCCAAGGCCCAGCAATATTCAATTGATACAAACAGTCGAAATTGAGATAATAATTATTTTCATCTGAAATTTACACTTTTAAATTGAATAAAAATATATCAGCTGCTATAATAATAATAATAATAATAATAATAATAATAATAATAATAATAATAATAATAATAATAATAATGCCTTTCAAAGGTTGAGAAAGATTATATATATTTAAACGAAAATTTCATTTCATGTAATAAAGATAAATTTTAAATAAAAATGAACGAAAAAAAACTTATTAGAAAAGAAATCTATATTTTATGAAAATCTCCAAGCTGGAAGATTTCAATAATAATAATAATAATTCCATTCCATTCGTCGAGTTTCTCTGACAACAGAGAAATAAAGTGCTCTAAATATAAAATCAATAATTTAATTTTAGCTGGCCTATAATTACTTTTATAATAATCAATCTAATAATAGTAGTAATAATGATAATAATAATAGTAATAATAATAATAATGGTAATAATAATGATAGTGATATAGGCAGCAAAACGTAAATTTCGAGGACGAAAAATTTTTTTTAAGGGGGGAGATATGTTGAGGTCCGTAAATTAAAATAAATTGAAATGAAATTTAGTTTAATAATTTAAATAAAAAGTAAGTGAAGAAAAAAGACAAATAAAAGCGGGATCATGCACAGAATCGATAGTAAAGGAAAGTGTGATGGAAGCAGTATTAGAAAATGCCAAAAGCAATTACGAAACGCAAGAATCCGGAAATCCGAGAAAAATCAATAAATGGTAAAATCATCGAAATCGAATGGAGAAAACGGGACAGGTATAGAGTAGCTAATAGTCAACAATATGATAATTAGGGATTTATCAGAAAATGATTAGGACGGATCCGAAAGCATTCAAATGTGTAAAAACAGAAAATGTTAATTAATTAATTGGCTAATAGAAAACCCAAGTGTTGGGTTTTTAATGTAAGTCGGTACTGTTTTCTGGTACTGTTTGTTCTGTTTTCTGGTACCCTGTGAAATTTATTTTATTTTTGCTCTAACCCCAACATAATGTAAGTCGGTACTACGGTCTAACTCCTTTGTGTTCTTTTCCAAATAAATAAATAAATAACCCAACACAAAATCTTTATTAACACTGATGCAGTTACACTTTTACACTTTTATTAGTTTACTCACACTTGACACAATCCGGTTTGTCTGCACTTTTCAAATTGCCAACTCAATATTTCCTTTTGGCTCTCGTTACGTCGACTTTATTTTCTTCGACAAACTGGCATTATGTTTTCTTGCCAGTTGCTTTTATACCCGCTTGGTAATTGACTTTATTTTTGCCAATTATTTTTGGTCTTATTTCCCCCCGAACTTCCTCTTGGAGGTCTAATTCAATTTAAGGGAATTGGCTCATTTTCTTTGACGGCGAGTATTACTTTTTATCCGGCTAAATTAATTACCTTCCCAAAATTGGATTTCTCAATTCGCTCGGGTTTTCCATTAGTTAATTTTTAATTAATTTTTGTTTTTTGTAATTTATTCCTTTTAGGACACCCCATTGATTTTATTTTATTATAGCTGAACTCGTCTCATTATTTAGCATCCGCCCATACCAGTTTCCCCCAGAAAATATTCATTTTTTAAAATTTTTTGATTTTTAATTAATATTTTGTACTTTAAATATTTATTTTTTGAATTTGGTGTTTTTGTCAATTTTCACCTCATTTTTGTGCCTCTCTTGTTGAACTTCAACATATCTCCCCCCTTTAATTTAGATTCGACCTCGAATCTGCATGTATATAATAAGTCTAATTTACCATAAAGTAATGACAATAACAACAACAACAACAACAACAACAACAACAACAACAACAACAACAACAACAACAACAACAACAACAACAACAACAACAACAACAACAACAACAACAATAACAATAACAATAATAATAATAATAATAATAATAATAATAATAATAATAATAATAATAATAATAATAATAATAATAATAATAATAATAATAATAAGAATGGATTGCTATTTACCTATATTGGCTATTGCCTTTGCCAATGATTTTAAATCTGAGATATTTTATTTTGAAATTTCTTTATTCGACTCCCCTCCATCATCCTCACACTATTTGGACAAATTAATATAAATAACAATGTTAATACTAATAACAATAATAATGATTCATAAAAATGACGATAATAATACTACCGATAATAATAATAATTCCTACTGATAACAATAATAACGATAATAACAATAATAACAATAATAATAATAATACAATAATAATAACAATAATAATAATAATAATAATAATAATAATAATAATAATAATAATAATAATAATAATAATAATAATAATAATAATAATAATGTTGGGTTTTGGATTATTTCAAGTCGGTTCTCTCTGACTCCTGGTGTTCTTTAAATTAAAACAATGAACGACCCAACGTATATTGAAACAACAGGTTCACAAATTATTATCACTCTACAATTACCAATCAAAGTTTTATACGATTCTCCGCTCGGCGTTGATGCTTTGCAAACAAACAATATTCACCTTTTGATCCTTTAGTTCTCTTGACTCTCTCTTCCTCGGTTTCTCTTTGGTTTGATCCCTTTTCGCCTTTCCGTATTCTTAATTCTATTTCTTCTTTTCCCTACTTCCCTAATTCGTTTACCACTTTTCCTACAGTCTAATTCTTCGAACCCTAGCTGAGGCAGAATGCCGATTTTCTCTGATTTTCCCTTTGCTTATATACTCCTCGACATCAGGATGACAAATGGTTATTGCCGAGCCAATCTTTCGTTTGACATTTTCTCCTACGTGTTTGCTTCGGCTGTCATCCATAATGGTCCAACGAATCCAGATAATTAATGGCCCTACCGGTCTTCCTACGCGCGCTATCTTCTTCTTACTCTTTTCCCATTAATCATTGTGTCAAGCTAATGGGCCCAAATCTTCCTTTTGTTTGCCTTTCTTCTTGTTTACCCAGCTCGGGTTTCCTTTATCTCTCGGGTTCTCCATTGGCTCGGGTTTCCCATTAGCTCGGGTTTTCCATTAGCCAATTAATTAATTAATTAACGTTTTCTGTTTTCATACGTTTGAATGTTTTTCGACCCTTCCTAACCCTTTTCTGATAAATCCCTAACCATCATCTTGTTGACCATTAGCTAATCTATACCTGTCCCGTTTTTCCCATTCGATTTCGATGATTTTTCCATTTATTGATTTTTCTCGGATTTCCGGATTCTCGCCTTTCGTAATTGCTTTTGGCATTTTCTAATACTGTTTCCATCGCACTTTCCTTTACTATTGATTCTGTGCACTATCCCGCTTTTATTTGCCTTTTTTCCTCGCTTAGTTTCCATTTGAATTATTATCCTAAATTTTATTTAAATTTTTTAATTTTAATTTACAGACCTCAACATATCTCCCCCCTTAAAAAATTTTTTCGTCCTCGAAATTTGTGTTCTAATGGAAAGTTTTGTTGAATTTTAACCAAGTATACATAGATAATGTACAATGAGCAAAACACATATATACACATACAGTGTTGTTAGTTAAATCTATGTTTCCATAGAGGCGTATTTGCATACACTGTCACCTTAAAAGGTCACTCTCGATAGAAAAATATACCAAAAGTGGAGAAGAAAAATTTATTTATTAACTGAAGTTCGTTTGTTCAAATGATAGATACAAATTATGGATGTAGTCCAGGATCTTTCAAAGATGATAGATACGCAGTTAGTTGACTTGGGTACATTTGTTTTCATCTTTTTCTGTCATGTTTTTATTGTCGACATTTTTTCAGTCATATTTTTAGGCATATTTTTAGGCATATTTTCAAGCATATTTATCTAAAAAAACTCAGGAATCTAGAATTATTTCATTTATCAAAATTATTATTGTGAATATTATCAAATTATTTAGTCAATTTATCAATGTTTATCAATGGGCATTTAATCAGCAGTCGCTCCTCGAAAATCCGTTTCCCACGATAGCATTCGTTAGCTTTCTTGTCAGTTGAAGTTTTCTTTTCGTACCTATCCATCAATTACACACAAACTCGGATAATAGCGGTGTACTTTCGAGTTTGTATGTTTTGATAAAAATCGAGCTGATTTTTTGTGCTTGCTACGAATCAATATTGTCCTTATTGTTTAATCCAATCACAGCAAATGAATGCTTGTTTTCCCCATAATTCCTATCCCAGTAGGTATGTCGCCTCCTTATTATTTAATTGCTCATCTATTCAGTCAATCAACAGTTAACTATATTTCTAGGAAAATTCAATCACTTGATTTAAACGAATTTAACGACAATATATTTATTTTTTATATTAGAGTTTGGCTTAAATTTCATTCACACTTATTTATCGTTGACGATTGGGTTATAAAAACCATGTATGCTACAAAACGTCGAAGAGGAAGCACAAAATGGTTAGATTAATTTTTTTTTTGTATTAATTGTATAAAAATTCGAATTATTCTCAGTTATTGATTCTCTATCAAAACCGATGATTGATAAGTTGGGGAAAAATCGATATGCACTGACAACATTAAACCATGAGAATTATAGCACAGGTTTGAAATATATATCTGATTCTTTGTCAAAACCGATGATTGATAAGTTGGGAAAAATCGATATGCATTGACAACATTAAATTATGAGAATTATAGCACAGGTTTGAAATATATATTTATCTAATCTGTCGATCAAATCTCAGAATTCCAGCTGGTTCAATAAAATAATGAAATTTTTTATATTCTGAAATATTTTTAGCAAATGATTTTTTTTTTGGGTTTATTAATTTATATTTTTTAGATTGAAGTAGGTTTATTATTTATTCATTTTATGTAACCATTATATGTGATGTTATGAAATATCGGCAATTATAAAGCAATTCAATGATTTGTATAAAATTGTTATTAATCCTGTTATTTATTAGCATGAGGATTTGAGTGGATATAATAATATTTAGGCATTTGTGTAATGCTTGCAAATTATAATTGGAAATTATTTGAAAATTACCAAAGAATAATAATATTTGCAGTTCCCTGAAATGTTAGAGATTTAAATGAGAAATAAACTTGAAAATTGACTACTACTATTATTATTACTCTATCAATATTATTATTATTATTATTATTATTATTATTATTATTATTATTATTATTATTATTATTTATTGTTATAATTATTACTGTTATTACCACTATCATTACCATTATTATTATCAATATTATTATTTTATCAATATTATTATTATTATTATTATTATTATTATTATCAATATTATTATTATTATTATTTATCACAATCCTACTCCAATTATCGCAATTATCGGGACGTCTATTAATTGAGGGAAATAATTTTTATCGGGACGTCTATTAATTGAGGGAAATAATTTTTTATCTGGACGTCTATTAGTTGGGGTAAATAATTTTTTATCGGGACGTTTATTAAGGGAAATACTTTTTATCTGGACGTCTATTAAAAATTAATAAATCAAGTAGACTAACGACAGTCTGGTAAGGTTATGGTTATGTGGTGAGAATAAAAGAAAATTTTTTTTTTATCTGAGTAAATTATATTTTGTTACAATTTGCATTTTTTACAATTTTTGTGTGCGAGTTTATGAATTCATTAATTGATTAGACTGGCGCCTTTGGTGGAAATCAACAGTAAAATTTATTAAAAATTTCTTATACTATACTAGTAGCGCGATGATATTAGCTGTGGTTGTTGTTATTGTTCAAGATGAATGCGGTTTACCAAGAATATGGATAAAATTGTGGTTAATAACAGAGTTGAGCAGTTGATGGGATATGCTTGTGTGTCTGTCTGTGTGTGTGTCTTTATGGTTTGATCGATTTTTATGTGTAAAATATTTGTCTAATTTATTCCCAGTCGCAAGGTAATTTATTTATTCTTTTTATTTATATTTTTTCTTTCATCATTATTACCATTATTATTAATATTATAATTTAAAAATAATTTTTGTTATTAATAACTTATTGGTTTATTTCGCTCGCAGCATGGTAAAAAGTTAATCTCCCCCGCACCGACCGACTCATGATATCACTTGTTTACTCAGCCTGATAAGGTATCTGCGATGAACATTAATATTCCGAATGATTTTTTTTTTTTTTTTTACTTATCCTGCGGTTTTTGACGTAGCCGATACTGATAGGCTCTATAATTAATTACCCTGTGGTTTCTTAACGTAGCCCGTGCTGATAAGCTTTCTAATTAATTACCCTGTGGTTTGTTAACGTAGCCTGTACTGATAAGCGTTCTATATAAGTGTCTGCTTTACCACTTTTCGTTAGTTTTGTCTTGCCAATCTTGAAGTAAGCATTTTATATTTTATTTTTCTTTTTCATATTTTTTTTTTGAATTTTAGTAACGCCATCCCTCAATTACTATGGACGTAAGTGATTACTTGTCTTTTGTTTTTACCATGCTGTCCTCAACTATTAGTAATGCGTTCCCTCATAGCAACCGAACATTTGCAATCGCTGTCCAGGGTAGCCAAACCCCGGTGATTGCAAGTGCTCGTGTTGCTTATTAAATTAACTTATTGATGCTTATTAAATTAACTTATTTACTTTTTAATTTTAATTCGTTAATTTGTTTATGCAACTACCTATACCACACTCATGTTTTGGGTCATATATTTTTGATTTTTGATTTTGTATTTATACTAAAAGCAAACCTCTAATTACAGCTACTCGTATTTTTCTGACAATTTTAGCCGTATTTATACTTATTAATTTATTATAACTCTTAAAATCAATTACTTCCCTGCACTAATTATTTGTCGAGGGCGCCATGGTACGGAGTTTTACATAGTATTTATTTCATTTTCTTTTCAACCCTTACTATTTTAGGCTGTCCCAGAACCTAAGTTTGAGCATCTCGATGTTATGCAATGGTTATTTGACTGCCATCCTAACAGGTTTTTTAATTTCTTTTTCAGGGTCCCTTTGCCACCGCGTCGAAAGGGATTGAAACGTACCTTTGCCTGTGTGGATACAGGCATTAGGTTTGAAAGACGCCCGCCTTGCAACGTACGCAGGGAATGGGACTGTGGCATCCAAAGTCCCGTTCTGTTGGACTCTGATGACGAATAAAACTTTGAATAAATGTTCAGCATACCTTTGTTTTTAATTTATGCTAGAAAGGGTGGGGTAGTTGTGTCCCTCTTCGTGAATAGTCTTTGTTACTACTAATGTGAAATTATTCCCTACTTATTTATAATTTTGTTCTCTCGCCCCAGTGGGTTACCCATTGCTGTATAGTTATGCTAATTCATTAATTACTAATCAGCCATTTAATATTATTTATTTCTAATGCTCATTTAAGGTAGTCATTTCATTATTTGCAACATTTATTTGAGTTATTCTATTTGCTCGTTTTTCTTTATTATTCATTTATTTAATTTATCACTTTTTTAATTATTTGTTTATATCAATTTGTTTATTCATTTGATTATTTACTTGGTAATCTACTTATTTTTTATTTAACTATTATCTATCACTGCCAATTATTTCTTTATATCAATTTGTTTATTTATTTGATTATTTGTTAATTTACTTATATTTATTTAACTATTATTTTTTTTTTTCGAGGACGAAAAAAACACCAACAGGGTCCGTTTAAATAATTTATTTTTTTAGTCTAATTGATTTATCTCGGATTTCCGGATTCTCGCCTTTCGTAATTGCTTTTTGCATTTTCTAATACTGTTTCCATCGCACTTTCCTTTACTATTGATTCTGTGCACTATCCCGCTTTTATTTGCCTTTTTTCCTCGCTTAGTTTCCATTTGAATTATTATCCTAAATTTTATTTAAATTTTATAATTTTAATTTACAGACCTCAACAATAATAATAATAATAATAATAATAATAATAATAATAATAATAATAATAATAATAATAATAATAATAATAATAATAATAATAATAACAATAATAATAATACTAATAATAATAATAATAATATTCATAACAAAAATACTAATAACAATATTATTAATAATAATAATAATAATAATAATAATAATAATAATAATAATAATAATAATAATAATAATAATAATAATAATAATAATAATAATAACAACAATAATAATAATACTAATAATAATAATAATAATATTCATAACAAAAATACTAATAACAATATTATTATTAATAATAATAATAATAATAATAATAATAATAATAATAATAATAATAATAATAATAATAATAATAATAATTGGCGATGTCTCTGAGAGACTCGAACTTAATTCACTTTATCGACGAGAGCAACCTTACCAAATATATATATTAATTTCATTTACAAATGAAATATATGAAGTTTTTTTTGAAGTAATTGACTTCGACTTTCGCCGAAGTAATTCAATTTATTACTTATTATCTAATTTATTTTCAATTTTCAGAGACTCATTTTATAAGGATTTCCCATTACTAATTATAATTGAATCAATAAATGGGATTATATTATACAAAAATTTATTTCGATTTTAACTATCGAGTTATTGGACGAAGGATAGAGATGAAAATAGTCCAATCAAAAACCACCACACCAACTACTCAAAAGAAAATCGGGAGAGCCAACAACACTACCAATCAAAAATCGCTACTCCTATTATTTAAGGTAATTTACTACTTATTTTATTTTACAATTCCAAAACAGACCTATCATCACTCAACAACTGAAATCCCTGTCCGGATCACACATCTAAACTAAACACTACTAATTTCATATTATATCCTAAAAAGGAACAAAAATCAGTCTACTCGCCAAACAGACTGAATAAGCATTGCTGAATGGAATTAATTAATTCATTTCAATTTCAATTGACTATAATTGATTTATAACAAGTTTAGCATGAAGAATTGTAGCCGTATTTTTTTGATTATCAAATACTTGAAATTAAAATAGCAACCGGCTCATCACAATGTTTCCAGTAATTATCTGATTATATTATATTATTTATGAAAGATATTCTCATTATTGGTACGGAAATATTTATAATGCTAAATTGTTTTTTTTTACTCGCTTATTTTCTTCCAGGTTGGATGTATGAATTATCTGAGAAAATTAACAAGCCTTATTCCGCTAATTAGACTGGTGGACCGGAAATATCCAACTATTTTATTACAGTGTTCTATTTTACATGCAGCAGTTTGACAAGTGTTGGATTCGGTAATGTATCAGCAAATACAGACTTCATGCTAATGGGAGGTGAGAGCTGGTTATGAAAGAAAAATAATTATTCACTGAAAATTCCAGCTCTTTTGTCGAGTTTTAATCAGAAGATAATTGAATATAACTATATAAATATAACTGCATAAATATAACTATTAGAAATAATTTTGTTTACTTCGGTGGGACTTTTATCTATAATGTAAGTATAATCAGTGTTGAAAACAAATAATTCTCGATGAGAATATCTGCAAAATGGTTAGATACAAACTAATTCAAGTTAAGTAGAATTTTTTTTTTCAAATAATTTTCAATTAAATAATAATAATAATAATACTAATAATAATAATAATAATAATAATAATAATAATAATAATAATAATAATAATAATAATAATAATAAT
This sequence comes from Schmidtea polychroa, assembly GCA_959609185.1. NCBI lineage: Eukaryota > Metazoa > Platyhelminthes > Tricladida > Dugesiidae > Schmidtea > Schmidtea polychroa. Next base: position 10,058 of record CAUHTR010000846.1, on the reverse strand, counting down.
AATAATAATAATAATAATAATAGAAATATTATCAGGAATTACTAGTATATTGTTGCTGTAAAAAAATGAAATAATTATTATGTCTTTTTTAATCTATTTGTTTTTTTGCATGTTATTTGTTATAATAAAATAGAAAAATTGTTAAATTATTTGAATTCAATTTATGGTTCAAATACGATATATAATTCATAATATTTTGGCAGTGATATTACATTTATAACAATGGATCATGTATATTTATTATTCTCTAATTAATATTTTACATTGTCTTTTTAATAATCAATTTATATTATTAAAATTTTAATTTTAATTTTCGTCATTACTTGAAAATAAATCGTTTTGTTATTATTCGACAACTAATATGCCGAAAAAATTATGGTTACTGACATAGAGTCATTTAAAGAAATTGTTCTTATGATAAAGTATTGATGTATTTGAGTGTTCATAATATCACGAAAATATTGTTGTTTAATTTCGAATATTATTAAATAAACAATATATTAATAAAAACACATGTAAATTTGCGATTGCTGAGGGATTAAAGTGATGTACTTATAATAAATTTTGTTAAATAAGTGATACATGCTCAACAAATGGCAAGATTTAATGCAAAATTTATATTATACTATATTTACTATATCTAAAAAGTAAAGGTAATGAAAAGTTGACTGCCAATTTGTGGATGTACATTCACTGATACACCCCAAAAAGATGTAGCGGATTGAAAACAATTAATTGAACAATGACATTTAAATATTTTAATGATTGAAATTATTCTACTTGTTTAGTAATATCATTGACAATGGGCTTTTTGAGTTTTACGAGCCCCATCAACCAATTTAAGATTTTATCATTTATTCCTCTTTACAGCTGTTACAAAGTTTTCCCATTGACATTTAATGCAATACTTTTTCCTATTTTCGATTTTAAATATCCAAACTCATTGTGTCAAGTAAGATTCTGTTCTAACAGTCCTAATTATTGAAATTGTTATGACATTTTATGCTTGATCATATGTCCCAGGGAGGGAGAATGACAACAATGATGATACACCTACATGACTAATTATTAGACTGAAACCATTTTATCTATTTTGTTGGGGTTAGAGCAAAAACAAAATAAATTTCACAGGGTACCAGAAAGCAGAACAAAAATTGGTAAAATCAATATAAGTACAAAATTAATTAAAATTTAATGAAAATCAAAAATCAATATTGAACGGGGTTATCGGGGATGGTTGAATGCCAAATTGTGGGACGAGGTTAGAAAGCATAATAAAAATGTAATATGGTGATCATAGAAAAAGTTAATAAGGAAAAACAAATTAATTAAAATTAATTAATCTGTAATGGAAAGCCCGAGCCAATGGAAAGCCCGAGCCCATGGGAAACCCGAGCACTGAAGAAAACCCGATGCGCAGTGAGACCCGAGACACCAGATAAGGGAATAACAATTCGAATTATAATTGCAGGGTAAATAAATTAAAATAATGGTCGAACCGTTCAAAATTTACTTAGGGTGCCCGGGGAAACAATTAATTTCATTTTGTTAGATAATTGGCCTCTTAAACACAGTATAAAAGGAGAGCTTAGAAATGAGCAAGCCGCCATTTTGTCGAAGAGAAAAAGGAAAAAGCTAAACAGAAAATCCAGCAAGGACAAGTCAAAAGAGGAATTTGTGAATTATAAAGAAGCTAGACTCGTAGAAGAAAAGGTAATTGCCCCTTGGGTTTCTTACCTTAGCGAACCAAATTCAAATTGAGAGAAAGGTGCAAATAGTGACAAATTGTAATTGTGATAAAAAGCGAATAAAGTTATTCTGTGTTGAGTTTTCATTGATTTGGTAAAATAAGGACACGAAGAGTCAGAGAAAGGACCGACTTAAAATAAAAACTCAACATTTTGGTGAGACCGACGTGATCAAGTCGGCAGTGAATATTGCAGAAAAGTGAAAAGAGAAAATTAAAAATAATTGAAAGTTGAATATAATTGCCGAGATATAAAGTTGAAATTAAATTTGTTAAAGAGAAATTAAATTGAAAAAGAAAAGGAAAAATTGAAATTAAATTTGTTAAAGAGAAATTAAATTGAAAAAAAAGAGAAATTGAACAAATTGTGCAGTTGAAACAAAAGAGTGAAAGTTAACAAAATTTAAAAGATATTGAAATAAAGTTGTGGAAAAGTTACAAAAATTTATAAAAACTATTATTGGAAATTAATTCAAAATTAAAACAAAAGGTAAAGTTAAAAATTGTAGTTTTTTAAAATTTAGACGAGAAACAGTTGTCCAAGAGAAATTATACAATCTGAGAAGTAAAAAACACTTGGAAAATATGGCGACGAGCAACTCAAATATCAATGAACAAATCTCAGTGTCTACTACTCAAGCGAACAATGGAAATGATTATGCCAGTTGTCAAAAATTACCAGTTGAGCAATATGGAGGAGATCCAGTCGAATTTGTTGACTTTATGGCAGATTACTACATGTATGCTACAGCTTATGGATGGAGCCAAGCAACTATGGTACAACGTCTACCATTATATTTAAAAGGAGCTGCGCGAGAGGACATGTTACTCGAAATTGTTTTGCAAGATCCAGATCTCCATCAACATCCCCCTCACCGCAAAGAGACAGAGTTAACCTACAAGGCCAAATCCAATGTCATTCCTGTAGAGGCTATGGACATATGGCTAGATCTTGTCCAAAGAGTAATAATATATTTCAAAGGCCGATATTAAAGAAGACGAGATTTCAGAAAGACAAATCGCAATCTGACAATATAGCTTTTGCGAAAACAAATGATCTTAACGAGAGGATTGAAAATGAGATGAAGCAGATGAGTAGACGCTTGGATCGATTAATGTGCAAATTCGAATCGGACGAAGAATTGAGTAACCACATGATGTATGAGTCGCAATCAGAAGGATCAGAGACAGATTCTAAAGAGAAATTGGATAAAGAAGACATAGAAAGAGAAAAAGTAAAATTGATTATACTGAGGATCAACAAATTTATTGAAGAGAGAGTAACAGAAACATCTAAAGTAATCTCATCGCTAAAGGAATTGAGTCAAATGACACTGAGCATACGAAAATTGAAAAATGTAGTTGAGTTATGTGCCGATTATTATGATACCAATTTAAAAGATGAAAAGGAAATTGAAAATGTGATGAAAATATTTGAAAAAACGTATCGAGAAAGTACATGGTTAGAATTTATTTTAATTAATGTTTTAGATGAAAAGGAGAAAGAAGTAGCTTGCATTCGGTGTGAAGCAGAAGATTGTGTAGATGATTTAAAGAATAGATTAGAAGAAAATAATGGGAAACAGATAATAGAATTGAAGTTTAAAAATCGATGCTTACGCAATGATGAGTTTTTAATTGATTGTGGTTTTATACCAGGAAATAAAAATAAAGTGATAGCAAAAATGACAAGATGTTATGAAAATGTAAAAAGTGATCTACAGAAAATTGTAAATGAGCTGAGAGAAGCTTTTGATGAGTGGAATAAAAATGCAATTGATGAAAAGTTGAAATTGGTAGAGGAAACGGAATTTGACGAAAATAGTAAATTAGAAATTGTAAATGTAGTACGTCCATACATATATAAAAACTCGAAATATAAAGAAATATTAAAAGGTTTATTACGAAAATTTGGGAAAGAGATTAGAGAGACCAGGATAGAATTGAAACCATTTGTAATAGCATTAGATTATAAAAATGAAGGAGAAATAGAGTATATAGAAGAACATTGGTGTACCAAGGTAGGTAAATTACGAAAGAGAGCCGCTGAAAGAATGGGAAAGGATGGAATTATTCAATTGATATTTAAAAGTGAAGAATTAGATGACGATGAATATTTATATGATTGTGGGTTTATACCTCAAGAATTAGATGGAGACGGATATTTATGTTCAGATGCAGGATATTCAATAAATTATGTAATAGTAATCAAAAATCAGATATCAAATAAAATATATGAGTCCGACAGGGCAAATAATGAGATAGAAAGGGATGATGAAAATGAAAGAAGAGTTGAAAATGAAGGTGTTCTAGATAACAAGGACATAGGAACTAATGATAAAGATAAAAGTATAATAACAGAAATATTAAAGGAAGGGCAAGTAACCAAAAGTGAAATGAATAGTGAAATAAAGACTAAAAAGCCTAGAACTTTGTATGAAATAAAAAAGAGCCTGGTGAAGTCAGAATTAGAAGTGGATGAGACAAAAGAGTTATTAAAGAATTTAGTTAAAATAGTATATCCAATGTTCGAAATAAAAGTGGATACAAAGTGCGAATTGGGAGACACAGTAAAGGGAATGGAAAAGAAACTTCCTAGTGTTATGCAGAGATTTGGTGAAAATGATGACTTTTGTAATAGAGGGGTCATGAAAACTTTGACGGAAAATGGAATTGATAAAGAAGTAGTACTAACAAGCTTAACATATGCAGTTTTAGAGATAAGAGCTCATAAGATAATGGAATCAGACGAATTAGAGAATTTGATAGATGCAGCTGCTCGAGTTTTAAATGAATATTTAATGAATTGGATAAAAAGGAATGGAGGTTGGACCAAACTGGTAAAAGTGCTTACGATAAATGAAAATAACGAAATTAATATACCTCATAAATCGCTAAACGGGAGAGTTAGCCCAATATTGAGAAAAACGATGGTATTTCCATGGGTAATGTTTATGATAATTGTTTTGTGCGCAATAATTACTCAGACAACCTGTATGACTGCATATGATTGTTCACAAACGGAAATGGGAAAATTTTATTCGGTAGTAGATGTGTCAGAATGTTCGGATGCATACCGAGAAAACTAAAGATTGAAAAAGATGTAAAATATCATGTATATCAAGAATCTGATTTAAGACGAACGAAGGTTCGAGAATGTATAGTTAAACATACTACATTTATATTTTATTGTGGGAAGTGGAGCCACACTTCATTGATAAAGATGTATACAATCCCAAGGCCAGTGGAAGTTATGCCAGAAAATTGTTTAGCAGCATTTCAAACAGAAGAATTGAAAATAAGTTCAGAAATTAAACTGAAGGCAAAAATAAATCATAGGACGAGAGAAACGGTGGTTACGAAAGGATTAATGAAGCAAGACGGAGATTGGGAAGGGGAACCGTACAAAGTCAGTGGTAAAATTATTCAAAAGGCAGTGGTGATAGAAGAATATCTAACGGAATTGAGAGAATTTGAAGGAGCTTTTGATGATGATACGGGGAAGTTACAGACCCACCCATTTTGTAATATGAAACAAAATAACTGTCAAACGGGGGAATCAATTCTTGTTTATGAAGTAAAAACTAATGTATGTAACTTAGCGCATTTAAAAACGATGAATTTCAAAGAAATTAGTGGAGAGCAGTTTAGGGAAAGGCCTGACAATATTAATGTAAATTATGGAGTAAATATGACAATCAGATCAACGCCCGTTTGGACAAGAAAAACAGCGACTGTATTAATGTCAGTAATTCCGATGGACGCCATGCGTTTTATATTAAAGGAAGTTACCAATAAATGTGGTCAGACGGTATACTCTACAAATTACAAAGGAGTTTACGTATCAACAGTAATAGTAGAGGAAGCTAAAACTAGAATTCATACGGGTGATATTAAATTAACCAACTACTTTAACAATAAAATTGATTACTTATTTCATTATAGTCAGAACACCATGGAGAATATCTATCGAGAAATAATCTTAAATGATTGTAAATTAAATAAAGAAATACTTCGAAATCGAATGGCAATGGCCATCACAAACCCAAATTTGGTTGCACCCATGTTAATATCAGAAAACGGAGTGTTTGCGAGAATCTTCGGAGAAGCTTTATACAGTTATAAATGTAAGGAAGTGACAGTAAAAATAATGAAATACGAAAAATGTACTAATGAATTGCCAGTTAGCGTCGATGGGAAGATACGATTTATGGAACCAATAACACGGATATTACTTGACGAAAACACAAAACCAAAATTACTCCAGTGCAATAGATTGCTAGCCCGTTATACCGTTTGGCACCAGATTCTTGGGTAGCATTACCCGATTACCGAGGAGTTAGAACTCCAGATAAATTGGAATTAATCAATTTAGAGTATTTAGTGAACTTTACATCCCTAAATAAAATGGCACAACTAGGTTTCTACGCAAGCGAGGATATAGAAGAAGCTCAAAGAAATTTATTATTTCCATCAAAGAAAGAACGGGTAATATCAGAAATGATTGATACAATATTACCAAACGGAGAGAGTAAGGTTAATTATGAATATCTCCTAACGCCAGATCATTTCAAAAAAGCAACGTACAAAACGATGGAAAAGATTTGGGGAAAATTTATGTTTTTAGGACAAGCGTGTGCTGGTTTGATTGGCATCTATGTGATCGTAGTAACAATAAAGGTGATACTATCTCAAATTTTATATATATAAAATATATAAAATATCCGGATGGTCATGGAAAATAATTATTGGTTGTATTCCGTTTATAGCAAGATTTTTTATTACTCATCATCAATATAAAGAAATGGCGAATGTGAGAGCACAGTTAAAAACTGATCAAAAGAGTGAAGAATCTTTATGTGAATCGAGGGACAGAAATAGTGGCAATAACATCAGCAATGACAATGGCAGAAACGAGCAAATGCATTTTAGAAAAGAAATAATGAAAAGCGAGGTAAAACCAGAGTCACGGTGCCTACTAGAACAGATGCCAAAACTTACAGGAATCGACACTCTCTCAAAATGGTATACACCGGTATTCCTTCCCACAGCACCAGCATATCCAAGTGAAAGGCTAAAAGAAATGAAACCAGTAGAACATATTAAACTAGAAGCCGAAAGGATTGAACCAACAAGTGCCGAAATAGAACGGAAAAACATGCTCGGATTACCATGTAGCTATGCGTTGATGACAATAGGAAATAGAGGCAAACAACCTCGAACAAATATACTATTTAACGAGAGAAAAGTCAAAGCCTTGTTAGATTCCAATTCCAGTCATACTATAGTATCAGATAAACTGTTGACAAGGGAAGAGAGAGCAAAGATGAAACCGACGAATAAAATTATTAAATCAATGTCTCACAATTTACTGAATATAATCGGGAAGTTAGAAGTCAAATTAATTATTGGTAATCAAGAAATAACACATTATGTGTCAGTAATGAGTAAAAGCCCTGTTGAATGTCTAATTGGTATGGATGTTATGGATCAACTGCGAGGAGTTGCGCTGGATCTAACAACAGGAAAATTAATAAAGGGACAATTAGATACAGTTGCAAATAAACCAAGAGAAGTTGTTTTCAATCAAACGTTGGAAATACCAGCAAGAAGCGAAATAATATGTTATGCTAGTGTAGCAAACACGTCAGATGACGAATGTGTTTTCGAACCCAGTCGAAAACTAGTAGAGAAATACGAATTGCCAATGTGCGACGAGATAGTACAAGTAAAAGATCAGGCAGTGCCAGTGAGAATGGCTAATCTTAGCACAAATCTATCCAAATGAAACCTAACACGAAGTTAGGAAAGTTTAATGAAATTTAAAACAGAAGAAGCCCAAAAATTACCGAGAAACATTAAAATTTATAGAAAACCACAAGTGACGAGCAACGATTTGACAGAAGCACAAAACAACAGTTTATGGCATTATTAAAAAGGTACAAAAGAGCGTTTGCAAAGCACGAGTACGATTTGGGACTTACCCAGGTGATCGAACATGGATACCATACTCGATGAAACTCCTATTAAATGACGTACCGTATAGAATCCCCTATATACATCAAGAGAAAGTGATAGACAGATAAAAGCGATGAAAGAGCTATGACATAATAAGAGACAGTTCATCACCATTCTCATCATCAATAGTAGTAGTCAAAAAGAAAGACGGTGATTTACGGTTTGTGTGTGGATTATCAAAAATTGAATCAGGCTACAAGAAAAGACACCTACCCTATTCCAGTTCCACAGGGAAATGTTTGATCAAATGGGAGAAGTACAATTCTTCACAGTAATCGATTTGAAAAAGGATATAATCAATTTGAAGTATAAAAGAAGAAGATAGAAGGAAAACGGCATTTTCAGACGGTAAAGGTTTGTACGAATTCAATGTGTTACCATTTGGCTTAACGTGGGAGCGCCAGCCACGTTCCAGCGAGGTATGAATTTTGTGTTAAGAGACAATCCCACACGCATTAGTTTATATTGATGATATAATATATTTTCGAATAATTTTCAGGAACATTGGAAGATGTAGCAAACAGTATTCCAAAGATTGTAAAGGAGAATTTAAAAATAAAACCTCAAAATGTGAGTGGGGAAATCAGAGGTAGTCTATGTTGGTCATATTATATCACGAAGTGGATTACAGCCAAACCCCGAAAATGTAGAAAAAATTAAAAATTATCCAATTCCAAAAATGTAGATCATGTTAGACAATTTCTCGGATTAGCCAGTTATTATAGAAAATTCATTAAAAATTGTGCGCATCTGTAGCACAACCCATGAAACATATTACTAAAAAAGCAGGCTAAATTTAAATGGACAAAAACACAACAGGAAGCGTTCGAATCGCGGAAAGAAAGTTTGATTAAAAAACCAATATAAGATGTCCAAATTTCTAAAATACCATTTATCCTAATGACAGATGCGAGCAATTTTGCGCTTGGGCGCAGTGCTAGGACAACAGGTTGGAAGGAGAAAGAGATCACGTCATCGCTTATGCGAGTAGAACTTTGAAACCGCATGAAAGAATTATTCTACGATTGAAAAAGAAACGTTGCATTAGTTTATGGAATAACTACATTTCGACAGTATTTAGTTGGGAGAATGATTTGTTGTCTTTACGGACCATAACCCTTTAAAATGGCTCATGAAGCATAGAGATTCAACAAGTAAGTTGATTAGATGGTCAATTGCACTACAGGAATAGATTTTGAAATCAAATACCGTACGGGTAAATCAAATGCAAATGACAGACACACTGCGAGAATCCTGAAGAAAATAATTAATAATAATAAAAAACGAACTATAATGATACAATATTTATGGTAATTAAATCAGCAAATAATATAAAGGAATTACCAATATGATCAAGAAAATGATTGAGGAACTAAATCAATTACGAAAAAAATGCAGTAAACAATTAAAAAGGAGAGTGATTGGAAACATATTATTGAGGAAAACAAATAAATATATTATCCACGAGGTGCGGTTTATTAAAATGTGTAAAAAATGAAAATTTACTAATTATAGTTCCAAGCCAAAACATCGAGAAGCATTATTAGTTGATTTACCACGATGGAGCACTAGAGGGCATTTATCAGCTCGACAACAAAAACATTATCAAGATGAAATTGAAGTATTATTGCGGAGGGACAATGGAACAAGATGGCAAACAATGGTGCCATACTTGTAGAGGAAGGAAAATAAAAGTTCACTAAGATCTATGCCGGTGCCAGCAGCGCCAATGGAAATGACAGCAATGGACATTGTCTGTCATTGCCACGCCGAAACAATAAATGGCAAAAATATATCGTTGTATTTTGCGACTATCTAAATAAATGGCCAGAAGCATATGCCATGCAAAATCAAAAAGCAGAAACAGTTGCAAAAATATTAGTAGAAAACATTATTTTCGATATGGAGACACCCAAAGAATTACTTACAGATCAAGGAACGAATTTTCAAAGTGAATTATTTAGTTCGATATCGGAGCTATTTTGGCATATTAAAACTTAGTACATCACCATATCATCCACAAACAGATGGCCTAGTAGAAGGTTTAACGGAACATTAATTAATATGATATCATACTTATGTAAATCGAAAAACAAAGAGATGGGGATTTATTTATCAAACCATGTTTATTCGCATAATCGAAATGCAGGTAAGAAAGCACTAGTGAAACACCCTTTTATACTTATGTATCTACGGCGAAAATAATATGCCAATTGATTTGAAATTTCAAACACCTATATCACAGTATATGGATATATCCCGATTATAAAGCAATTATGAATGAGAGATTACA
>CAUHTR010000845.1:0-25139 GCA_959609185.1 Schmidtea polychroa | reverse complement strand
AAATGTCATATTATTTTTTTATGTTAGTTTTCAATCTTATATATTAATTCATCGATAAAAATACTAATTTTACTTTTTTACTATTAACCCCTTAACGTACGCATTTTTATACAACGGCAAAAATAAATCAGTTTTTTATTATTGATAATTAATATAGAGACCTATGTCAATGCAAAAACATTATTTTTAATATTCAAAATAGTCAAAAATATAGTCAAAATGAATATAAATTATTTTTTATTTAAAACTCAAATATATACATATATATAAGCATATATCATACATGAATATTATAGTATGATAGATTTTGAAACAGGGTACTGCGCACAAGCCAATATTACATGGCTGGCAGTAATATCGAGTTTCTTTCCTCCTCTTCTTCCCTTTGTTGTCCCGTTGGTTGCAACAACCCACACAGCATCTAGTTGGTGCAACTTTTTTTCCGCTAGTGGAATATTATCAAGGAAATGTCGCTCTGTTAGTCTCAAGGGCCAGATTTCTTTGGTCAACCAAGTTTTGTTGTCCTAGATTCAGTATGATAAGTCCCTATTAGACGTTCAACTAGAGTTAACCGAAAATCTAAGTGGTCTTTCTTTCCGCCATCTTTTTGATACAAAACAAAGGCGTTATATATTGCAATATCAAGCAGATGAAAGAAAAATTTTTTGTAATATTTTTCTCTCTTTTTCTAGTTACGGGATAATCATGAAAGTGTTGACCTAAACGATCAACACCTTCCATCGTATCATTGTAATCAACAAAAACTTTAGGTTTCATAATATTATTGCCATCTTTACCAGTTTTATCTGTTCGAACTTTCTCGGGATTGTGCACAGTTGATAATAAGCAAATATCCTTCTTATCCCGCTATTTCATTACCATTACCTTACCTCTCTGGAATGCAATAATTTCCCCTTTTTTCAATTTCGCATTTTGTATTTCACTTGGTACTTCTTTTCTGTGTATCCGAATGGTTCCATAAATATCTGTTTTATGAGAAAATATTTCTGAGAAATTACGAATATTTTTATATTTTCACTTACCTACAAATAGGTAGTAAAAGTGATAAAATATTATGCACGATATGCATTTTGAATAACGTCAAAAACCAAATTCAAATATAGGTAATTAAACTAACAGAATATAAAAAATCATAAAATGCTTTATCAAAATAATTTTAAATTTTAAATAATTGACTATTAAAATAACTTTTAAATAATTTTTAAATTAGATTTTTTAAGTTGAAATTTTGAATTAAAAATTAAAATAACTTTTTAAAAAAGAAGTTTTATTAATGAAAAATTTTTAAATAAATATATTTTAAATATTGAAATTTTGATAAATGGTTTTGAAAATATTTTATTCAACGCTGAAAATTTGTTTAAAATTATACAATATGTCATATAATAAATACTTGGAATTATGTCGTTAACTTTGAACCGGATTTAAAAAATAATTTAGAAGATCTGTTAGCAGCTTTTAATAATGCACTATATGTATTTTGAATAACGTCAAAAACCAAATTCAAATATAGGTAATTAAACTAACAGAACAAAAAAAATCATAAAATACAAAGCCTAAACACAATCGTAACAAACCGTCACTGACTAAACATTGAATATTACGGTATTTGTATTTTGTGAAAAACATCTGGCGATGAATCATAATCTTAAACCAAGATAAGAACAACCCACCCTTCAAGGTTACGTTACAAATTAACATCTCGGCTTCTTTTTCATAAATTTATTACACTGCCCTAGATATAATCGTTAGTGAATCTTAAACAAAACTTTATATTTCGTATACCCGAGTCTCTCTCGGGCATGCACAAATTTCCCAGTAACACTTACCCGAGTTACGCTCGGGCACGTGCGTTAAAGGGTTAATATAAAATAAACATATTTTAAGTTGTAGTATGACAACAAACTAACAAACATTTTATAAAGGCTTAGCCAAAATTTGTATTTATCCTTAGTAATTCTATTGATCTATTGACAATACTGATAAATGTAATTTTGACATGTAATAATTCATGTTTAGAATTTTAATTCCTTAAATTAAGTATTGTGATTCCGTGCTATTTTACAAATGTTGTTTGTTTATAAATATTATTGAAATGGAAAAAAAAATTTCAAAATTAAATAAAATTTTAAAATATTTCAGAAACAAAAAAATCGATAGGAAAATCAATATCGCTTATAGTGAAAATAAAAATAAAAATAAATTGAAAATTGCTAATGAATTTAAAGAAATGGAAATTTAGAAAGAAAAAATTGGAAGATTCATAATATTTAAATCTGGAAATTAAGTGATTGAAAAATATCAACAGTAAACTAATCTGAAATCGACTGATCTAAGAATTAAAATTTTTTCAACAAAATTGTGAAAAAATTAAATAAACTATATTTATTATTTATTTTCTATGTTTAATTGATCCTTTTGAAAAATTGAGTATATTTTTATTTAATTTTTGGTAAAGAACTTTACAAACATTCACGCTCGAGAACTCTCACACTATCAGTCTCGCATTGTGGCAATGCTGACCCGAAGAAAAATAATTTTGATGGGGAAGAAAGCCAGAGATAAAATAAGTTAACATATCTTTTAAAGTAAAACCTTAATAGTTCCTTAATAATAAACCTTAATAATAACACTCAAACATTCGTTTCACCATATATTTCATCAGTTTTCGATAGTTAACACCAATTTTTAAAACTTATTAAACTTATGAAACTTATCTTACCTAATGATGACATGAAAACTGTCGGAATATATCATTTGTTTGACTGTCGCTTTCTAATAATTTTTATATAAATTAAAATTAAATTTAATATTTATTTTCAATAATTTTCTAATTTTATTATTAGTAAAATAATAAAAGGTTTTGAAAATTTATTTAAAATTAGTAATAACAACTTCAAAATTCATTATTTTAAATTTTTTTTGCCAAAAAATACCCTAATTTCCACGCAATAATTAATTTCATCATTTGTTTGGTAGCGTTTTTTATTATAGAAATTTTGTGGTAAAAGAAAATTGATTTTTCTGACCAAGTTAGAATCTTATAATAAAATTTTTATCTAGTATAACAAGATTTGTGTGTTCCTATTTTGAAAAATTTATTGATTTCTTAAATTACAAAACGTACTATTCAATTTTTCAGTTTACCAGATGTAGAATCCAATAATAAAAGTGTTATCCAAGACTTTCAATACACAGATACGTAAGTGTATTGGTTAGTGTATATACTCGTGTGTAAGTCGAGAAATTTACGTCAAATTTTCAAGTCAAAATAGCCACTTCGACTTTTACGCGAGTCAAAAAACGTACAAATTAATTTTTAATGAAATCATTAAACCTTTTTTTTATTTTTGTTACTTCGACTTATACGCGGGTTTCCAACTTAGGACTTAAAAACCTTTTAAAATTTACTCGACTTATACGCGAGTATATACGGTATATTATAAAATTTATTGATTTTTTTAAAATCTCAGAATTTTATTATTTTTAAATTTGATTTGCGGTTAGCTGAATTAATGTGTACACTGTGTGATTTATTCACACATACTTATTTGTGCCATGTAGTCAAAATCACGTAATAACTGCGAAATACATTCGGTTTAAACCAGAGTCACTAAAATTACAAATTAGCATATCACTTTGAGTTAATTGCTCCTAAGTGCGAAGTTTCTAGTCATTTCGGCTACTGGGACTCACTTTTAAAAGTAGAAACTTTTCGTGACCCACCTGATTAGTAAAAATAGTGAAAAGATAAATAAACATATCGACATATCATCTTTTATTTTATATATTAATATATTTGATTATTAATTACAGAACTATCAGAAAAAATTCGAAGTAATCGTGTAAAAATAGAAGTTTATATGCGAATATTCAAAATTCTCACTGCTCATTTCTTGATGTATATATTTGAAAGATTTTCTTCTAGTCACCTAAACTCAGTTTGCGACCCACCAATGGGTTTAGGACCACCCTTTGAGAACCTCTGCTTTAGTGTATTTCTACTTCAACACAAAAAACATCATGAGTGTGATTTACAATTGTTTGCAGTTTAAAAATGGTGAAATTTGAATAATTTTCAATTTCAAAATTTATAATAAATAATAAAATAAATTTAGATTAATATTTCCAAACAAGAAAAGTCAATAAGGTAAATAATTGAATTATGACAATAAATAAATAAATTAATTAATGATTCTCGTTTCCCAAACTATGTCAAATTGTCTAAAAAATATTTATTATCAACAGTGGTTAATTAATTGCGAAACATTGAAGAATTCTAGTTATTCACAGGTTATTGTCCATTTTTATTAAAACTTTTATAAAAAGTAATATAATTATTTTTTTGAAAATATAAAGTGATGATTTCTTGGTAGCAGCATTTATTATTTAAAACAATAAAATGATAATTTAAGCCTTTTGCTGCGAATAATGTATTTATTGAAAAAATTTCGACTATAAGATAGTCCTTGTCAATCACGGAGATTGGCAAAGACTATCTTATAGTCGAAAATCTCAGCAAAAGGCTTAAATTATCACTTTGTTGTTTTATTTTATGAAAAATCAAGAGTTACAATGAGGTATTTCGAATAGAAATTAAAAAGATTTTTTAAACATTAGAATATAATAGAGAAAAATATAAAAAGTATAAATACGAAGCCCTTGCTGTTAACGGTCGAAAAGTCAAAGATAGTAAATTTTTCTTTAGTTGTGACATCAGATTCGTAAAATTGAATGCAATAATTAAAATTTTACAAAAAATTTAAATAATAAAATGTATAAATTGATAATTAAAAATAATAAAAAAATGTATTAATGTGAAAAAACATTTATATTATAAAAAGTTTTATTTTAATATTCCAAAAACATATTTTTTACTTTATTACAATTAATCAAGATTAAATATTTTATTAATATTATAATTTTTTATTTTATTTTTATTTCATTTAATCTGTTGTCTTTTTTTGATATTTCATTTATTTTCATTATGACAAAAATGAAAAATTCATTTTCTATTGAATGCAAGTTTTACGGCCTCTATCAAGTGTATTTAATCAACATCTAATAACGGAAGTGCCGGAATTTATGTTGCAAATAAAATTAATTTTTGGATCTTTTGTCATAATGAAAATAAGTTAAATATATAAATAATAAGATTAGTTACTTGAATTTAATGGACGCACCTTAATAAAATTTACCACAAATACAATTTCATTTAAAGTAGTTCTTAAAATATGTGGCATTTTGATTGCGGCAAGTGCTTCTCGGTGTATGTAGCAATGTGTCAAAACAACTACTAGGACGCTTCAGCTTTAACAAAATTCATAAGACCCCAAAATGTTCCAGTCATAGCTTGAGCAAGGTCCATGCCTATTCCAATTCATTTCGACAACTCCATTATATTATTTTTTATAAAGTTATTCAAGCAGCTAAATATTTCCTCACCGGCTGTCCGAGTTGGAAGTAACTTGCAAAAAAATCTCCATAAATATTACTGCTAAATCCATATCTAATGAACGAAAGCAAATTGGCATAGTTCGAATTTTAACCGAATTTTAACCATTGATCCATAATAACTTGGGAAACATGAAATATTTAAAATTTTATAATATCCATTTTTCAGTGATAAAATTACATTTACAAAATCTTTAGCAGTGAACTCTGAGCTTAAAATTAATGTTTTAAAAAAATATCAATTTAAAATTACCAATAAGACTTAAAGATAAAAACATGGGCTACTTTTTTAAAATTAAATTTAAAACCAACGGTAATATTGAATTTCGATTGTATTCCTGATTAGACTAACGCTATCTCATATATAATTTTTAAAAACGCCATCTTGTATATATTATCTAACAAAATCTTGTGAACACCACGAATAGTTTTTTTAAATAGATATTATATAATAGATAAATAGATATATAATACATAATATAATATAATATATTATATTATATAATACAATACAAACCCGTAGCTAACCAGGGGCACGAGGGGACGTGCCCTCATCAAAAATGTCTTGTACCCATCCAAAGTTTTCCCAGTGCTTAAAAAATATTGGACAACAATTTCTATGTTTCCACAATAATATTTCATCCAATCAAATTATACACAAAAATGACAACACCTGGTGTGAAACAGATTACACAAAACCATAAAACGCCTGTTTTTTTCTCTAAATTTCACTAGCAGTTCTACCTGAGATTTAGTGGAGGTGATTTCACGCTCAGACGCCAGCATCACCAGATCCTTCATTCGAGTTTGTGTCATTGATTGACGAGGGGAGGATAAAATCCTTGTCAAGGTTGAGAAACTGTTCTCGCAGGTTGCTTTGAAAGTCCCAAAGGTCAGTGCGCCAGTAGAAAGCTTATACGTTTGATGAAATTCGTCTCTGTATTCATACAAGGATCCATGAATATAATATGCTCCCATGCAGTTGCCATTTTCTTTTGGATGACGCTTCTTGTTTATGAAGGGATTGACAACAGGAATTTCGTTTTTCAGATGATCCATGTCCAATCGCCGTTGCAGTAACATTGCAAAGGGTGTCAGGCATTCAATGTTTAGGAAGTTAGCCTCATTTTCAGTGTCATCGAGAGACAACATGGATTGAAAATATATCATAGAACGCTAATTAAAACCCGAAGCAAATTCTGCCAACAATTCGGAGTTCTTCTTTGGTATTTGATGGCTGATTACTGTGGGTGGGCAGTGAGCAGTCAACAATGTGATCTGCAAAAGCAGTATTCTGCCGTCGTATTTGCTTTGGTTGAGGTAGTAGAGAATATTGTGGACTGCAGCCGAACAGGAATCCTTGACTCTCACAAACTTTTTTTTGGCCTACTGATACCCCCCTATTTTTTTTGGACACCTCCGCTACTTATTTAAAAAAAAATTTGGACATCCCACGATTTAGATGGTTACGTAATTATTTTAATTTTTAATGGTGTAAAATATTTTTTTACGGATGTCTTGTAATGTTTATATAATTTTAATTTTGTTTAAATAGTTGATTACATCATCAATTTTCATTTTTTTATAAGAATTTTTTATGGCAATATACTTGAAATTAAATTCTCTATTAAATGAGACTAATACGTAATCAAAATTGTGAAATTTCAGTTTTTAGTACACCTTTTTTGAATTTAACCATCTTTTTAACCACTTGCCGGGCGATTTTTCTTCATGTTTTCGGTCAATAAAACTATTTTTTTTAAATCACAATTAATTGTATATAATCAAAATATAACGTAAATATATATTTTTTAATTTTCCGAGTTTGTAATCACTAATTTTTCTATATGAGTTTGGGCTCACATGTGATCGCTCGCCCGAAATGGTACACATTTTTTGCACTCATATTTGAGCGCGCGCCCGGCAAGTGGTTAAACAACTTGAAATATTTTCACTCAAACAATATATAGATATAATTTAAATCTCTACAGTATGACATCATTATTTATTTCAAATTCACACACATAACACCTTAAACCATGCCTATTTCAGCCAACATTTACATACACACACTTTTTCAACTTAAAAAAAACAAATTATTCATCTATACTTAAAAAAATCCATTCTGATATTAAAAAATTATATTAAAAGACATAATAAAAAACATATTAAAAACTAAACATATATTAAAATCCCAGAGAAATTCGAGCACTATCTAATCTCCAAATCGGTGATATGACATCTTTCTCATCCATTTTATATCCCTGTTAATATATTAATATATTTGCCAATCAGCTTTCACCCATCTTTATATTCAATTTCTTCAAATGCATCATGAAAACGGTAATTTCGATGGTTGTGTTTCCATTGCAACTTAGATTCTTATTGATATTCACCAACACTTTATTTACTGCAACAACATCTAATTTATTTTTATATGAAACTTCAATATTTGATCAATTTGACTGCATATGAAAATTTATATTCATTTTAATTTTAAACCATTTTAATTCTAATATATTTCAAATAATTTAAGTTTCACTTTTAATTTTTTTAATCATGAAATAAATTTAATTTAACATTTTAATTTTAACTTCTCACATACATTATTTCAAAATACCTAAATGTAAACATTAAAGATGAATGTAAGCAGCAGATAATCTTTAATATAGGTTAGCTACGGGCATGAAACAATATAATGTAATATAACAGAATATAATATAAAGTAAATATTATATTATAAAAAGATAAAAAAAAACTACTATTGGAAACCAAATTTCAGAAGTTTATTGTAATAAAACAAAATAAAACAAAAATATTATTCAATAATATATGAAAATATAATTAAATGGTTTTGAATACTGTTAAACTTGTATTGAGATGAAAATTGGTTAATTGTATTTAAATTATATTTGAATATTTTGAATTTCATTAATTTGAAGATTTATAACGAAAAGAAATAAAGTAATAACAAATTTTACTAAGTCATAATAATAATAATAATAATAATAATAATAATAATAATAATAATAATAATAATAATAATAATAATAATAATAATAATAATAATAATATTAATAACAACAATTTTAAAAAATAATAATTAAGTAAATTACAAATCAATGATTTTATATTATTATTTTTTAATTTTTATAAACAATTTTTATAAAGTTTCTTATAAACAATAATTAAATAAAAACACCAATTTTTAAAATTAATAAAAATGATATTATTAAAAAATAATGTTATTTAAACCAAATTTCATTTTGAATTTCATGTAAATTAATTCTTTCTTTTGGTTCAAAAGAAGTACATCTTGTAATTAATTCTTTTACTGTTTTGGAACTCATAGAAAATTTTAGTTTTCCCATTTTGTACTGACCATTTTCCATTTCAAAAGGGATTTTCCTTTCAACACATCTATATAAAAGACTACCTAACATGAATACAATACTTTTCTTCACGTCATATAATTTCTTAAGCAATGCTTCTGGACTACAATACCCAATTGTTCCAGCATAGCTATTACATACAGGATTTTCATTCTTAACATCGTAACACGTATCCTCATAATCAAGAATCTTTACTTTATATGTTGATTTATTAACCATGATATTCTCAGGTTTGATATCCAAGTGATAAATGCCTTTGTTTGTCAAATTTTTAATAGCAATCACTATATTTTTCATGATTTTTTTGATTTTTTTTTCAGAACGCTTCTTTTTTGAAAGATAATCATGTAAATCTCTCCATTTTCCAGTTAAATGATTCATAACAATAGCAAATTCTTTATTATCCTGAAAATAATCGAGAATTGTTGGGGAAATTTTATTATCATTAATTAATTCAATAAAATGCATTTCAATTGGAATAGGAAATGGATATTTATGATTTTTAATAAATAATCGATTTTTTGATTTAAAAAAACTTTTTATAACTACAGTTTTATTTTTCTTATTATATTTAGATAAATTTTTGGCAATAAACACTGTACCCTTGCTCGTTGCATGGAGAGTTTTGACATACATATAATCAGCTGAAATATTCATTTTTACTTTTACTTTTAATTATATTTTAATAACTTTTTAATAGAAGTATATTTTTAATATTTTTTATTTGTCTGAATTTTGATTGGATAAAACTAATTAAATATATATTTTTATTGTTGAGCTGAAACAAAATAATTGCAAGGAAAATATCATTTAATTTAAAGTAAAATTATGTTAGAACAAGAAAATCTAAATATTTTAAATTTCAAGCATTATCTTGTAGAAATAAGTATGAACTCATTTTTTGATTTAGCACAAGCATGAAACTTCCCATTAAGTGTTTATATTAATCCATATTCTTAAAATACCGTCAAATGACGACCTAGGCAGCATATATGAAACGACTATGATATTGCAAGTGTGAGTTTAAGCCAGGGGTGGAAACTCAGAATTTACGAAGAACCGAAAATCATAAAATCCACATTCCTTACTTTTAGATGAGCCATATAAAAGTTTGTCTAAAAATGCATACTAATTGAATACGAAGCCAATAAAGTTAAAGAGAGTGCATTCATTACGATAATATTATTATAATATAGATAAGACTGAACAAATTCTAATTCTAATAAAATAATTTTAGGAAATGAAGCGTAGCAAGCAACTTTTTCTTAGCGATTTTAATTTTAAAATCAAGCAAGCCAAAACATCTACCAATGATACTAATACTAATGACTCCATGAAATCTGAAACTACAACAGAAAAGTGTGAAGAAACTACAAGAAACCTTGTTGAAAGTCCTCGTTTATTAGAATCAGTTTCAGATGCTAGCGTGTTAGAGGAGAAAAGTATTTGTGTAGGAGGTGGCTACCGAATCAACATGTCAAATTGTTGGAAAACCGAGCAACTTGAATATTTTAGTCAACTTTATCCTTAGTAAAAAATATCAAATGGTTTGTTAGGATGTCATGTTGGTTCTAAATTTAGTTCGATTTGTGCTAACAAAGAGATTGGTTCTCATCTTACATCACAGTGGGTACAAACTCAAAACTATTCTAAAGACTTCTTACGAAAAAAAGGATAAAAAACTTGCTCTATATGACTTCAAACACTTAAAAATGCCTTGGCGAATGAACCCGAAACTCATCTGAAGGAGTTTCGTGAGCCTAGGCACTAGATCTCCTAATCGTAATTTGACTAACTGTGGTGGTTACCGATATGGCATAAGGGGACATACTAACTGCGAACCCTTTGTTACGAATTTTGCAATACACCGCTGCCTTTTGGGGATTAAAAGACTAATAACATTGCACAAAATTTTGTAAATTTTATGTTTACAAAAAATCAAGGTTGTAACATAAATAAGCTTTTTTAATTGGTTTTAAAATCTTTGAATTTGAATTTAACATTTTTGATTCATGGTCACTTTCCGGAATAGTGCTACCATCAATAATTACAAGTCAATATAATTATAGAATAAAAAGAATATTTTATGTAAAATTATTTTTGTTTATTTTCATTTAGCTAAATTAAATTTACTTTTTATTGAATTTTAAACGTTATTAGATTACAATATTTGTTGTTAAATGTACTTTATCGTATAGCCCTAAAAAGGTTTACGGGCTGTATAATTGTGTGTCATAATTGGACCAAAAAAAGAATATAAAGAAATAAATGTGAACTTTTCATATATAGGTGAAACTTCCACCTCAATTAAATTTTTTTTAAAAATTTGGGTAAAATAAGTATATCACTAGTTAACATGGCAACATAAAGGTAAGTCGATTTAATGCATAAAGGTTGTTTAGGGCAGCGGTTCTCAAAATGTTGTCCGTGGACATATGTCTGGTGGTCCTCAAGCAAAGCCTTAACTCTTTGTTTTTTTAATTAAAAACACGAAAAGAAATAAATATTGTCACTTTTTGAATATATTGATAGATTTCAATCACTGGATGGCAATAGAAAAACAATAGGTTTTAATTTTGTGTTTACTTTTTGTTATACCGGAAATCACATGCCGTCTTCTTGTTCAACAATACATTTTTTTGAAAACGTTAAGAAAATTAGTCTGAAATTGATCGAAAACATAAATATATTTCTAATAAAGAAAGCAACCGAACATAAGGATAACGATGATGATTCCTCAGACACATATATGTGAATCAAATTCGAACGAAACATTTACTCAAGAAATATTTTTTCAAGTATGACATCTCTTTTGGATATACTGTGCTAAAATGTGGAACCTCAAGGTTCGCACTAACTGTAGCGTTCTTTCTAATACAAATTACTGTTTGACTTTATGTTTATAGTAAGCAATAAGTGACGTTTGTTCGTTACAAATGGATGCCATTACAATTTGTTTCATGTATTTTTATTATGTGTGCTGTGTTTGTATGTAAAATTATTTTTCTGCCACTTTCTCAATTTTCATATAAAAACTTTTAAGTTTTGAAACATTACATTTTTACACATAGGTAAGTTTGTGTGTTCCTATACTATAACTTTATCGATTTCTTCTAGATTATAGAAACGTTTATATTTCGGAATCAGGTTTTGTAGTAAACGTTCTGTTAATATTCTTGAGAGTAATGGCAAGGAGCTTGCTATAAAAAATAGGTATGTTATATCTTTTTTTAAAAAGCTAAAATTATTTAAATATTTGTTATTTATTTTTATAAAAATTTTTAGTCCGTAAAATCAAGGCGAATACTGGTGGTGGTAGAGATCGAGATAGTGGAAGAACTTGGTAGTACGCATTACCGAAGTCAATCGAGCTGCAGTGCTTTGCTCCATTCAGCTTGTCAAACATTTCTGCTATATTTGCCATAGGTAATACTCTTCTTTCAGTTACGAGATTTAGCTATCTGAAATCTAAACTCTAAGAAATTTTGTCTAATACACTTCAGGCGTATAAATTAAGATTTCATTCTAACCAAATACATTATAAAATTATAAAAAATTCATAAAATTTCATTATATATTGTGCATAAAACACATTACTTTTAAATTTCTTATTAAGTTATGAAACATAAACAGTATCAAAACCTACAAAATTGAAATTAGAAACAATAACATGATAAAAATATGTGTGAAGATTTAAAAAAATGATAGAAATAAATATTAGTGATATTGTGTGCTGCGATTGGATAAGCAAAATGTTAATTGCGTGCATTATCAATTTTATTCACTATTTCATTGGTTGAATTTTCGAGCTGATATTTTATTGATATATTAAATAATTAGAAAGTCACATTTTTATTAACTGAATTCTTTATAATTATTATCAAAATGATAAAAATTCAGATAACAGAGTAAATTTGTAAAAATTGACTGTCGTTTTAAGTAATTTGAAATTAAGGTCCACAGGCCCGTACCGTCGGGGGGGCCCAGGAGGGCCCGGCCCCCCCCCCCCCAAATAAAAAAACGGACATGAATAAAAAATTACATTCAATATGTTTGATAAAAGAAAAATTGCTATCGTGCACACATGCATTGACATGGGTGTGCATGAGTTGCACATGTAGAGGTTTATGTATTGTGGACGGGGGTAGGATGTTCCATCTATCTGCCTCACTGGAAGAGACTGGCATGTGAAGTCGGTGGCGTGGGTAGGGTGCGTGCTGTCTGTCTTTCCTGCCTCACAGGCAGTAACAACGCATGGAGGCATGATTGAGTGTCAGAGCACGGAGTGGGTGCATTGTGGTCTTTATACGATGGTAGAGAGATAGGCCAATGAGAGCACATCACATGTCATTATACTCAACTCACTCCTATGGCAGAGTGACATGTTAATTGATCATATTTTGTAACATTATTTTCATCGTATTAGAACATGTCGACACAAAAGAGTATCATGAATTTCTTCCAAGTCATTCCAAAGAATTCTGTGACTTCAGTCACTTCATCCAGTGATAGTATCTCTGCTACTATGTCCTCAACTTGTGCTAGTCCTTCATCTGTACCTGCTATTTCATGTATCCGTGACAGTGCAGTGATGTCCTCATCTTCTTGTGCACCTGCTAAGACTCTGTCATCTACTAAATGTGATCTGGGTGAAGAAATGCCACGCCAGCCAACTGATGTAAATTTCCCAAAGACTTCGTTTGGTTCAAGGGAACGCTCATTTTCGTCTGTGTGGTATAATGGAAGACCATATTTGGAGTACTCTATTGAGAAAGATGCAGTCTTCTGCTTTTGCTGTAGAAAATTTTCATTGCCCGGCTCTGCTGGCGAAAGTGCTTTCAGAACAGGAGGATTCCGAAATTGGAAATCGGCTTTAGAAAAAGGAAAAGGTTTTCAAAAGCATGAATCTTCTGCTGGCCACATCCATGCCATGGAACGCTGGAAAGAGAAACAGCTGAGATGTGAAAAAGGTGAGGAAGTTTGCACTTTGATTAATGAAACACAGCTGAAGAACAACCGTTATTATGTCAACGAAATCGTTGACGTTGTAAAGTTTCTTGTGACAAATGAATTAGCCTTTCGTGGTGACAGTTTCAGTAGAGATGATATTGATGAGGATGATAAGCTTCCGTGTGGTCTATTTTTACGTCTCTTCGAATACACTGTTAAGAAAAATCCTGAGCTGGCTCGAATCATTAAAACGATTCCCAAAATTGCCACGTACACATCACCTCGAATTCAAAATGAAATTATCGCGTTAATGGCATCAATAGTGCAAGAGTCAATTGTTAAGAAGTGCAAGTCTGCGGATGTTGAATATTTTACTCTGAAGGTGGATGGTACCAAAGATCGAACAGGGACTGAGAATGTGTCGATTGCCATAAGGTTTGTCTCAGCAGGACAACCTCAGGAGCACTTAATCTGCATTTCCCGAACAATTGCTCTCAATGCAGAGGCCTTCACAGATGTAATTTTGACAACCTTGAAAGAGGCTCAGTTGGATCCTAAAAATATAATTTCCCAATGCTATGATGGAGCCGCTGTTATGTCTGGACAGCATGGTGGGGTGCAGGCCTTGCTTCAGGAGCGTCTACAAAAAGAAATTCCGTATGTCCATTGCTTCAACCACAAGTTGCATTTGGTTGTTGTGTGTGCCGTTTCTGAGTGCCAAAAACTGCGGGACTTCTTCGACATATGCAGAAACTTATACACATTTTTGTCATATCCTAAGGTTGCGGCCATATATCAAGGCGATAAATTGACACGGCTCATGGAACATCGTTGGACAGGACACTTGCAGACGACTCAGGCAATAACAACTAATTATGATACAATTGTGAATTTGCTTGAGATGTGTTCTAGTAGACATTCTCACTTTTCAATTGATATTCAATTGGAAGCTACTGGACTCTTGCATCGAGTCAATGAAGTGGAGTTTCAGTTCATTGCACACATGGTGCTCTCATTGCTGACTATCCTTGAAACAGCCAACAATAGCTTGCAGGGTCAAGCAATGGACCTTTCTTCAGCATGTGATGTTATGGATGCCGTCATAGAGCGCATTCGCAGCCTACGCAATGAAGAGGAATTCCAAGTTCTTTTTGGGAAATTCGAAGGTCAAATGGATATGGAACAGACACCAAAAAGAAGAAGAACTCAGATGAACTCAAAATTAGACAACTTCATTGTGTTCGGATCTGTGGGACAGCCAGAACACCAGGCCTTGCCTATCAGATGCGCATATCGCCAGATGTATTACGAAGTCGTTGATAGGACTCTGCAGGAACTAACAAAACGCTTCGGTGTCACCAACAGAAGCCTTTATAAGTCTCTTGCATGTTTGAAGACTGATCACGCAAACTTTTTGAATATTGAGGATCTAAAGACTTTAGCGACACTGTGTGGCGTGGACCTAAGCGAAACCCAACATGAATTTGAAACTGCAAAGGTTTTCCTATTGAAGAGAGCCAGTACTGTGACAAACGTTCATCAGTTAGTGCAAGAACTGTACTCATACCGAGATGCTTTTCCATCTGTCTATCGTCTTGCAGCTTCTGCACTGACAATCGGTGCTTCAACTGCCACATGTGAGGCGACTTTCAGTACTTTATCTCGTGTCTTAACTCCCTTTCGTACGTCGATGAGCCATTCTCGTAAAGCCAACCTTGTATTGCTCTCATTTGAAAGTGACATCAGTAATAACATCAAATCTGATGAGTTTCTTCGGCGGTTTCATGAAATGAAAAATCGTCGACTGCAGCTATTTTGAGTCATGTCGATATCTCACACACGTAATTTCTTTTTTCTGGATCTAGTTCCTGTGTAATTTCTATTGCACTCACCTTTAGTTTTCAAATCTGTGTGACTGTGTGTTCTGTCTTTGTATGTCCAATTGTCCGTCGTGCAAATACATGCAGCTATTTGTTTTTTGTGTTTGTTCCTAAAAAATGTGCGAAAATCATTTCCTATATACTAGTATATGCAATAATGTAGCAAAATAATGCTCAGACAAAATGTCGATTTTGCTTTCCTTTTTTTTAAATTGAACATTTCGGAGTGCAAAGTGTGAGTAGTGACTAGTCTGTTTTCATAAAATACTTACTTTACACGAGAATTACTGGCCCCTTTAATGAGAGTCTGGGCCCCCCCGTCAAAAGGTGTCACGGTACGGGGCTGAAGGTCCATTCGCAACTTTTGGTAATATGAAGTTTATGTTGTTTTTGAAATTAAACAAAGTTATAGCAGTAGAATGTATTCATTAGTAATAAATAATTAAAATAAAATAAATTGGCATTTCTTTGAAATAAACATTACTAATTCCCAATTGATCGGACGAAATATATAAAATAATATATCTATTTTCCTTCAAAACTTAACAGTATTTTCACATAAATTATCGTACTTCTTTAAAAAAATTTTTAATAAAATCAAAATTTTCTTCAAACAAGAAAAAATTTCAAATAAATTTTTTTATCTATGAAAAGTTTTATTTATTGTCAAAATCAATTATGAAAATTGAATTTATTGAATTTATATTTATCAATAAAATTGATTTCCTTCATTTTTACAAATTATGAAAAATTTTATTTTGTTAAATATTAATTTTTTTGATTCTGAATGTTATGTAAAAATTGTATTTTTTAAGTTTTTTTTTGTTTAAATAATTTATTGACTTAAAAACAGGTTAATAAAAAGAGATGTTAGCGGTTAAATTAAAAATTAAATTAATTATTTGGCCTAATTATCTTGAGTATAGTTTAAGAAATCATTGAGAATTATTGAATATTTAGAATTAAAAAAAATCATGAATGAATTGATTGAGGTTAAAATTTAATTTTTGTATAAATTTTTAATTTTTGTCAAATTTTGTTGTTTTAAAAACAGGTTAATAAAAAGAGTTGTTAATGGTTAAATTAAAATAAAATTATATGACATCATTTTAATATTATTTCAAAATAATTAATTTAAATTTCCAAATAGCGGTGCTAAACATTATCAGAACTTTAATGAGTAAAAATGAAATTAAAGAGAGTAAAATGAGAAATTACTGTTGAATAACCAGCAGCAAAGTCAATGATTGAAATTAAAGAACACAAGATGAAAAAGTCCGTAATAATATAAACATGTCACTATTCTTGTCGGAGAATTATTATAAAAAAGTTCTGTTGACTAAAAGCCTTTGATGATGCTTTGGAATAGATGAAAATGCAAACTTGTAACCAAATTGATGCAGAAAATCGTAATGAATTGTAGAGTCGTCAAAAGTTGTTTAGGTACAAAATTTATTAAAAGCTGGTCAGATCTAACTTGTAAAATAGCGCTGGATACAGTTCAAAGTAGTTAACAATCAAAATGACAAAAGAGAAATTTAAGGATCGACGTCTGAATTAAACAATGGTATTGGCAACACTATTTTGGATAAAGTTTTTCGAAATTATGGATATTTGAATTAATTAATAAATATTTAGAATTTATTTTATTAAGACACTGTTAGTTGATCTTATTAAAATTCTTGAAAAGTTATTCATTTATTAAAATAAGGTTAAATGGATTTATTTAGAGAAATCAAATACACAGAGGCGCTCCAAGCGGGCGTACAACGCAAATTTAAAATAAAAACCATTTCCAAAAAAATTTAATTTTGCAAAATAAAAAAAATTACGACTATTTTGTGTTTGGTGTCATTGAACACACTCCAGCTTAATTTTCATATGTCTGTCCTTATTTTGTCATTTAGTGTTTTAATTTTTGAACCAAATCAACATTTCAAGTTTTAAAATTTATAAAAATCAATAAGAGATTTTTTTGCGTGTCTTTTTTTGTGTGTACTAAACTATAACTTTCCTAAATTTCTCTGTTTTGTGATTATTAAACTACAGTTTTCATAAACAATTGCATGGTTTAATTTTTAATTTAATTAAGATGTTATTTTATTTTGGATTATAGAAAATTTTTTTAAAGAAAGAACGGAGAGCGGCTGGAACTTTTAAAAATCAACAGCTAAAAAATCAACTAAAAAATTCAGACTAATTACTATAGCTCATGACACAAAATACTCAAAAAGTAGATTCGGTCTTATATTTGATAGTGCAACTGGAGAATTTCTTTTGTGTAAAAGATCAATAATTAAAATAGTAATTTGTAATAAATATTCTGAACGATATAATAGTAGTCATTTCTGAGTAGATTATAATAATAAAATTATCATTTATTAAATTTAATCTATTTCACTAACTTTCATTTCGACTTCTCCACGCTCACTCATGATAAAGGTTTGAAAGGATTTCAACACTTCCATCGTGGAATGGCTAATGTGAATTTTCAATGCTAAAATGAATAAAGTTTTTTTTAATTTTTCATATATAATAAAATGTGATGAGTCAAAACAATTAAAAAATTATGAAATCGACCATCTTGTAAATAAAAAAAGGAAAGATCTGTAAAATTGTTTGATCTTCCACAAGCCATAAGAAAAATTGAAAGGCAAATGTTTTCCTATCTTCATTGCTAAAGGTAGGTTATATTTTTTTTGCAAATTACGTTTAGTGCTTTGAAATAGTTTATAAGCCATGGGCGTCCGCAAGGAGGGGCAAGTGGGGGCACTTGCCCTTCCCCTCCCATGAATTTCCCAAACCATTCTATTTTTCGATTAATTTAAACACATTTTATGAGATGCGCTCAAACAATGTTGGAAAAACACAAGACAAAAAAAAATTAATAAAAAATTTAATTTAAAGAGGCTTCCTGTTTTTTTAATGTTATTAATTATATCTGGAAATCAATGATTTCAAATCATCTTATTTGTATAAAAACTTTGAATATTAACTGACGTTCTGCTTTTCAAAAAAGTGTTCTATTTTGTATATTAATGAAAACGTGTTCTATTTTGTAAATTTGTTGGGTTTTATGATATCAAAATCAACCGTTGGTTACTCTGACTCCACGTCTTGCAAAATCAATAAACACAAACTCCCAACGTATATTTGTTTTATAACAATTCACAACTCTCAACAATTAATCACACTGTTGGTTAATCACAATTCTCACACAATTTCAGATCGAACTCCGCTCTGGAAGGTCTCGGCCTTGTATGATTTAAAAAATAATTTTCACCGTTTGTTTGATTGCGTTCTCTGATCCGAACTCTTTTAATATTCCTTTCTGACTCCTAAATTACTCTTATAATTCCTTTTTCCTTTTATTTTATTCCTCGAACTCCTATCGTCTGTTTCTTCGTATCCCTACCTAAGGCTATTGCCGATTATGTGAATTTTGAGTTTCCTTATATACTCCCATAATCGTTGTAATTGCCCCATTTTTGACCTAATTGGTTTTGACTTCTTTAGCTATCATTCCCTAATTGACTATTTTTGTTGACCCTCTTCGGGTTTTCTTCATCGCTCGGGTTCTCCATTGGCTCGGGCTTTCCATTAGCTCGGGTTTCCCATTAGCCAAATAATTAATTAATTAATATTTTACGTTTTCCACATTTGCCTGTTTTATGACCCTTTCTACACATTTTCTAACCATTTCTTGCTCACTGTCTTCTTCACCATCCCCTAATCTACCCCTCTCCTGTTTTCCAGCTTCAATTTCGATAACTTTTCACTTTATTCCACTTCCTCAGGTTTGCGCATTTTCCCATTTTATGTCTAATTGTACCCTTTTATAGTTCTGTTTTTATCATATCTTTCTTTGCCATTGCTTCTCTGCTTGAGCGCCATTCAATTTCGGTTTTCTTTTTAATCTGAACTATATAATTTAATTATTTATTTTCAAACCTCAACAAATTAATAAAAAAAGTCCTATTTTGTATAATGCCCCAAATATTTATTATACATATGCATTTTTTTCAACTCTACCCACCATAGAAAAATATTTTTGAGAGGCTAGCGAGTCCTCTTCCAAGAAGAATTTTCTTAAAAATTTTCAATTGAAAATAGCGTTTTTTCGTACAAAATCATTTTTAAAATGTGTACAGTATAAAATAAACTAAATACAGTAAATTTTAAATAAATAATAAAGTGCATAAATAAAATTTTAGCTTTGGCTTTTCATAATGGGCCCGTTCGGGACTACAGTAAACATTATGCACTTACGCGTTAGTAGAAAATATGCACGAATGGGTTAGTGTTAAACATTGAACTATACGCTTTACTTGTACTAGTATTGCTGTGACAATTATCTTCGCACAAGTATGCAGTGCATATCTAGCACACATGGCATATCCGCCACTGGTATTGAACGTTATTTTTCCTGTTCCTGTTGTTGTTGCTCATTTCCTGTTCATTTGAGTTAAACATGTTTGTTATATTAGGTATTACTTTACCCATCTCATTCATTGCATGTCTTTTCAAAGCCGGTAGTATTTCCTGATAATTTATATTCACATTTTTGTAATTTCATACCAATTGTGTGATAAATACTATAATCTTGTACTATAAGAGGGTCTCGATAATTCATAGTGGTGTTAAAAATTCATGTCTTCCTACTTATACTCATCCTACCCATTTTCTGCCAAAATAATTTTTCAAACAATTATATATTTAACTTATTTAAATAAAAATTCAAATGAGAACACTTACGTAAACCGTTGCTTTCCATTCTACTGGAAGTATTGACTGTATCCCCAAATAAGCAATATCTGGGCATTTTATGCCCAACAACACCCGCACAAACTGGACCTAAAAATATTGCAAAGTAATTTCATATAATTTTTTAGTTTATTACCTTTATAATTTAAATAAGAATTGGGGAAAATTTAAGTGCTTTATAACTTATTTTAAAAATTATCATAAAATTATTTTTGCTATACAAATAAAATTTTGTAAATCTTTAAAAATATATTATGAGCATGAGGTTAAATTACAAGCTTCCCCTTAACTTTTAAAGAAATAATAAAAGTTTGTAACACTCATTATTTCAAAAGCTTAGGATAAACATTTTCCAAAAAATACTGAAGTATTTGTAAGAATAACAAAAAGAATATTCAACTCTATTTGCTACATAAAATAAGTAAAATTTATTCCTGTGGTTATCCACCAGGGAATCACATTTGTAACTAATAACAATAAATTGTTAGTTTTTTCATTTAACAATTCTTTAACAGAAAATTATTTCAAAAATATTTCAAAAAAAGTTTAATTATAAGAGAAAACTATTTTTAAATCCAACCTGAATGACAAAACAAAAACACAAAAAATATCCCCAAAAATATTACAATTAAACAAAGTTTGTCAATTTAAACAAAACAAAGACATTTCTATAATATTACTAAAAATTGCCACTGACCAGGAAGTAAACAGAATAAAAACAATTAAAATTAAAAACGCGTTTTATTTCAAAAATTAATTTGTTTTTTAACACTGTTATACTGTAGTGCAATTTCCGCAGTTATTAAAAATCAAACAATTAAAATTCTTTTGTTTTAATTATCACAATTTACAACTCATATCCGTTTTTAATTTGACTTGATTACTGGAATTTTAAATCAATTAATTTTTCTAGTGAATAACACAAATTTATCAAAACACCTTTAAAATGTAGAGAAATCCCAACCTGAATGGACTCCAATTCGTAACTCCAGCTGTGTATTTGGCCGATGAGGAATAACGAAACGAAATATTGCCGACAGAAACTGCAAACACATTCTTGCGATTTCTCGCGCATGCAATTTACCGTTCACATTTGGAAGACCTGAAACTACCATATAGGCATCTCCTATTGTTTCAACCTTATACACATCGAAATTTTCAATTATACTGTCAAATGTCGTATAAAGGCGATTTAGGAGTTCAATAACCTAAAAGATTACATAATATTACAAAATAGTAATTGAAATTATATTATCATATGAACTTTTTCTCTTCCAATTTCACCACTGATTATTTTTTCCATTGAATTTATTAAAAAGAGAGCTTGATGACTATAAATCAGTAATATATCGATGTTTGTTGATACTCACGAATTTTCTCCTTTTAATAAATTCAATGAAATTATATTGTAAATATATTGAAAGATCTATACTATAAAATTCAGAGTTTATCGCTGTGTTTGTATGTCATTTTGTAAAACTTACGAACAATGTTATGGAACGCGATAGAGTTTTGTTACAGATGTTAAAAATAAAGAAAAAAGTCGCAAAGAACTATTGGTGATGGAAAAGCTTCATGAAGACATTCCAAAAATGGTGAAAAACTTAAGAAGAATTTACATAATATTTTAAAATCAGAGTTCTATCATGGATTTTTTAGAACAATAAATCCTTTTATTTTATAGAACACTTGAAATATGCCAGAAAATATAAACAAAATTCACAGAATTCCATTCGTTATTTGATTCAATTTACACAAGTGCAAACAAAATCAACACGATTGACGTTCTAGCTTTCAAACCCTTTCTCATATTTAACAGCCATGGCTCCGAGGTTTTTTATTTGTTTCTCAAATAACATTTACGTGGTTGTAGAGAAATTTTTTTTGCCTATACATAGTTTAAATGAAAATAGGTCAAGTCTTTAAAACTATATAAAAATTTAAAATGTTGCACCAAAAAGAAATATCTTTTAAATGGCTATTACATAATCAAGTCATTAAAACAAGAATTAAATTTTAAGCATATAGAGATCAACAATTCCTATAAAATATTAACATATGTGATATAATCATTGATTAAACTTTAATCATTAAAGCAAAGATCAGAGCCGTGGCCTGGGAAAATGGCGCCCGGGGCGAGATTAAAATTTGGTGCCCCTGGTGTCAAAAGAATCCACCACTCCCATTAATTATGTACTTACAGGAATGGAATTGATCTTGAAGAGTCAAATTAAGATGCAAAGCTATACAATGCTTAACCAAACTTATATTATAACGAAAACCAATTAATTATAAATATTTATTGTCGAACCCATATGTTACGCACGCTTATATCTTACGCAAAAATTTTTTTATTCTACACAAAGAAACAAATTAGATAAAAAAGCATAAGAAGCAATAAAAACACCAAAATATTATATAAAAAGCAATTAAATAATAAAATTTAATTATTGTTTTTCTAAATTTTGGATATTAAACAAGAAGATACATATCGCGTTATTCTTTCCCTTTTGAAGCCCGCGTACAAGAGTTTTGAGTTTTCATACATTGCTTTCATCCCAGTGTGGTCAGGGAGATGCAATCTTTCAAATAAATTGTGCAGGCCAACTTCATCATCATTTGCAATGATTTCTTTGTTACATTCTCCTGATTTTAGATAAAGCTTATTTTCCACTTCAATAAAGTTTTCAGCTTTCTTTATAAAATTTCTTTTTGAATGTCTATCTAAGTCAGTAATCCAACTACTTCCTTGATTTAGACAAGTTTTAATTTTTTCAATTTCTTCTAGTGTCAAAATGTATTTCATTTTCGGGATTTAAATTCCCTCCAAATTTTCCCACCAAAAGCTATAAAAACAAAATAAAACTTTACCCCTAAGATTTAAAAGACATGACATAAACTAAAATAAGGAAAAAGAATATAAAAAAAGAACTTTGCTAGATAAGCGATAATAAATTTGTATTAGTAATTTTTTTCTTTTTGCGTAAGATATGGGCGTGCGTAACATATGGGTTCGACATTTATTATACATGTGTATATACATATATAACTTCATCTCCCATATCAGCAGGTGGCCGAGTTTGCAAGAAATGGTTGCCATGTTTCACAAAATTTCCCTTACTATGAAAAAATAATTCTGATTCTTTTCTCAATATTGAATAGGCTATTCTCCGATTTCTCGTTTTTATATATAGACTACTGTATCGGGTATATCGATATCTTTGACCATTATCATCAATTTTCCTTTCTTCTTTCAAACGATTTTCAAGATCTTTCCAGGCTAAGTAGCATTTTCTATGCTCAAAACTGTTTACATGATCAGCCACCTTCGGATTTAGTCGCCCGTTTGCAAAAACCTTTAGATCGACCAGCAAAAAGTTTTGTTTTAGTTTAACTTTTGAAAACAGTAAACATGGAAAGCAGAATATAAAAATTTGTAAAAAAAAGAAAGAAAAGCAAAAAAAATTTAAATGATCATTTCACAGCGGTCGCCCCATTCGCCACCACCTAGCTACGGCTCTGGCAAAGATAACAATAATTGCGTAATTATCAATTAAAACAAAATAGGTGGAAATTTAGAGGAGATACCCAAAAATATAGGAGGGTCATTCGACCAAATAAGTCATCATAGTCAAGGATTCATATAGGATCTGGAATCCAAACTTTGATATGTTTCTAACAATGAATCATCATGAGGAAGTCCTACAAAAATAAGTTTTAAACGCTGGAACAAGGACCTACTTAATTCATGGAGAAACACCTGTCTATAACTAATAGTAATCTATTTTTTAAAAATAAAAATTTTTTTGTAAATTTTATACTACTGTACAAAATTCCGTAATATGGGTCTTTATGTAATTTTGACAATAATTATTTTGCCGGTATTAAAATTGCAGGTTTCATTGTAAAAATGCTTTTTATATTTTATTATTATTATTATTATTATTATTATTATTATTATTATTATTATTATTATTATTATTATTTATATAAGAAAATTGTTTTCATTTTAAAAAAGAGAATCTAAAATAGTTTTTATCGTTTATCTTTTATGGATCCGAATCAAAGAATTTAATGAATAATTAATTAATTAATATTCAATAAAATCAGATTTAATTATCACAAATCCATTGATTTATTGTACATAATGGCAACAGAAATTTTAGAAATTTCATTTTTTGACAATTTTAATTGTAATTTTGTATGAATTCTTAATTGAAATAATAAAACAAATGAAAAATTCAATGGAATTTTAATTGCAGCATTTATTTCTATAATTTAACAGTTTTTTTAAAGTTGGAAAAATGCAATTTTTTACAATGCGAATTTTCATCAAATAATTTAATTTCTTTTAACAATTCATACAAAAATGCCTCTGGTTCAATAAGTAAGATCAGAAAGATCAGATTTTGAGTTTTTGGCCGAATCCATTTTGGCTACTATATATTTTTAAAGCTCCTCTTAACCTCATTTAATGTACATTTCACTAAAACGAAAGATTCAATATTTGGGGAATTATTATTAAGTGGAGTTTTGCGCTAATAATCTATTAAATTTTGACAGCACTTTCCATCACGTAGAAATTATCAAAATCTTTCTAAATTTGATGAGTTAAACTTTCATAATAATTGAATTGCTCAAAAGGATGTAATCCAGATTTTTTCCCCACTTAATAGAG